>JANTPZ010006840.1:0-13702 GCA_025593235.1 Vachellia pachyceras | reverse complement strand
CTGAGTACAAGCCCCGAGTTTGGTCTCTCTAATATGAGATAGCCCCCGGTCATCAACACCTTCCCTGGAGCAGAAGCAACCCTGAGTGCACAGAGTCGACAATTTAGAGTACATATACCTTCATTTCTTTCATCAAGAGAATATGGGTTGGAGAAATCTGATCACTGATAAAAAATCATACTGTATTAACTAGAGCAACAATAACAATCCAAGTTAAACTTTCATATAGCGTTTATTTGTTTGTAGCCAAAATCCCATTTTAATTCCATCCTTGCTATGATTAGCTTCTTTCAAATCATTACTCGGTGCCCGGGCACAAACTGGAGACGCAAATTCTTGGCAATGGGGGTGGGGAATGAACTTACATAGCCATCGGTCTCCCACTACAAATCCCAAGAACAACTGGGACTAAATCACCGAAATTTCTGAAAATTATAAGGAAGGAAGCTCCAGTGATTAATGAGGGAAGTTCAGAAGTGATGCCGATCCCAGGAGCTGGGCTACAGTGTTCGGTTTGGTGATGGCGGTGGGTTGGGGCGTGCAAAAACAGTGCATTACGATCCAACCCGAGTTGATCAGGCAGTCCAATCTATCTGTACTGAACGGGACTCACTAGTTGGATTGGATCGGGTTGAGATTAATTGTTCAAGTTTAATCTGGTCCGAATTATTTCATGCTTATTTATTTTTAGTTTTTATGTTAATAATTATATTTATCATTCTTACATCATCGATTTATACTTAAATTTTAATATTTTAGAGTGAATTATACATGATATTATTTTTTATGTTAATTTTGTATTATTGGATTAAAATTTTGCCTTTTCAAATGTTAAAATTTTGCATTTTTGTAAAGAAGGAAAAACAACACAAAATTCATTAAGTTCCCTAGATTGTTTGAGGCAATCCAAACGGATGAGTTAAGTCCAAACCAATCATAACTAAGCAACCATCCGATTGAACCAATTAAATTTGCTCGAATTTGTTAAAATAGAACAAATAGATATTCTACTTTTTTTATAGGTGCTTTTGTAGGCAAATATGATTGGTGCACTTGTAAAAAAAATCCTTTACTATTTTATCTATTAGATAATGTATGAGTAACAATGGTGAAAAAAATTGATTTAAAATACACATAATAACCAATACAAAGGAAGTTGTCACACACATAACCAATGGAAATGAAACTACCTTAAAAAATGAAAACCCATTAATGACACATTTAAAAATGTAATTGTGTAAGTAAATAAGGTGGACTAATTGTTTTAATTAAATATGCCACGTGTAATGATTGCAATGATCAATCACTTTTGATGTATAAGTATTGGTTTTATATATTTGATGATTTATGAAAAAATGGTAAGTAGAGATTTAAGGGAAAATCCTATAAAAAATACATTCAAAAGATGAAAAAGGACAATCAGTCACTCAATTTACATAATCCCATATTGGCTCACTAACATCAATATGGAATTTGGATATCTTAGGAAAAGACATCACTGCCCCTATTCTAAAAAATGAGACTCCCTTTACCAATGCATTTGAATATTAGCGAATTGTAATTTGCATACATATAGGGAGTACCAGCGAAATGTTGGAAATTCACATCACATGTATACAAATTAAAGCAACTAGAAATTCCAAAAAATGAGAAGCTCTTTATCAACACATTTGCAAGTCAAATATAGTGGATTCCAACTTGAATATAGAGAATACCCAATAAAGTATAGAAAATTCTCACACATGTGAATTAAGACCCCTAGATCTCCCATAAATAAGACTCCCCTTACCAACAACTTTGCAAGTTAGGTGTAGCGGATTGCAACTTAAGTATACGAAATGCACAATGAAATATATGGAATTCATGCATATGCTAATTAAGAGGCCTGAAACTTCCAAATACATTTGCAAGGCACGCGTAGAGAATTGTAAATTGAATGTAGAGAATGACTAATGAAATATAGGAAATTTATACATATACAGATTAAGACATTTGAAACTTTCAAAAAATATGACTCCCTCATCAATAAATAATTGCAATTTTATCATAGATAATGCCCAGTGAGGCATAAAAAGTTCACACATATGTGAATTAAAACTTTGGAACTTCCAAAAAATGAGACTTTTCTTGCCAACGTATTTGCAGATTAAGTATGGCAAACTGTTGTTTAAGTATATGAAACGCCTTGTGAAATATATGAAAGGATATATATAAAAGAGAGAATGGGTAAATAAGTAAATGTCTAATAAATTGAGTCTGCTTGAAAAAAATAAAAACATGCAGAGATGGATATTTTAGACCATACATATCTATGATTAAATAGATTAAATTACTATTTGTTATAAAAAAAGATTAAATCAATATTTAGATTAATGGTGGAAGATAATGGTGGAAGCTACTGTTCAAACGTGATTTACAATTTATAAAATAAATATATTAAAGTAGTTTTATCTTGATTTACATAAATGTACTTTTATAACACCATCTCGAACAGGGTCTAACTCAAAAGTTTTGAAATTTCTTGTTTAACCTGTATGCAAATATACATGTCTACGTATCATTGCATGTTTGGGCAAAAAAAATACATGCATACATATAATTATGTATTCATTTTTATTTGGCTAGATTGAGAATTGACCAGATAAACACTGTGGTCCTGCTAAGGTTTAGAAGAACATTGGATTAAGCAATGCCAGTTTTGTTGTCTGTGTTTAAAGTGGATTGCATGAATCATGGGCTGCATTTAAGATTTGAAAATTTGTCTACATGTTGAGAATTGACTCAATAGACATTGTGATGTTGCCACGCTTTAGAACAATATTAGATCAAGCCACGTGGGTTATGTTGCACGTGTTTAAAATGGATTTGCATGACTCGTGGGTTATATTTAAGTCTTTAAAATGTTTCCATGAGAAGTTAGGTAGATTAGTGAGTTAGATAGGATAAGCTACTCTTGGGCAAAAATAAAAGATAGGATAAGCTACTATATTTGCATGGTTTAAATTTGGTAGCAACCTTTGTAAAATATGTTAATTCATTCTGCGTGTAAAAAACTACGTTAAAGTACACTTTTAGTCATTTATATTTGTGTCATGTTTTATTTTAGCCATTTAAATTTAAAAAGTGTACTTTCAATTCCTCGAACTTAACGTCATTAGTATTTCTTAACGGAAATTGCTAACCCATTAAATTTAATTGATGACTATGCAATAAAACGTTAACAAAACATACTCCCATTTTAATTTTAATTTAATAATATAATAAATTGAATATTTTAAATTGTGTAAAATAAAAAAAATTAAAATAACGGCGTTAAGTTTTATGAGTAAACAATTTCCGTTAAAAGAGAATAACGGCGTTAAGTTTAAGGGACTGAAAGTACACTTTTTAAACTTAAAGGATTAAAATGAAATCTGACGCAAACATAAAGGGCTAAAAGGATACTTTAACCTAAAAAACTAAGAGCTAATCTATATTCATGTATTTATTCTTAAGTCACCGAAGTTTAATTCAAAATGTATCATTATTTTTTTAAAAAACAGCATTAAAATATGTCATTAAACTAACAAATTTAAGTAAATTCATGATAAAAATATAAACTCAGATACTTACAAGAATTTACTTTCATATATCAATAAACATCAAATATATATATACACTTCTTTTTTCCAACAAAAAAACATTAAATTAAAATCAACTGTACTTACAAGTTACTGAAGATGCCAAACCAAACAAACAACCTAAAGATAATAAACTAGGCACTAGCAAATAAACAAACATTAAATATATAGTTCAAAATATTAAATAAATTTACTTTTATAATTAATCTCGATCAATGCATATACCATATTCAAAGTATGTAATGATTATTTATTATTTTGAGATAAAAAAATCGATTCGATATCAATTACTCTGATAGAAGAATAAATTGTAAGGTAGCCAAGACCCTTAACATTAAAATTTTAGTTTTCCCTATTTTTCAACAGTTTTTTTTTTATAACTCAATCATGCTCTTTTAATATAATATCTCATTCCATCTTTTGTCATGTTTTTTTAATCTTCAGTTCATTGAACAACAGAAGATACATTAAGCCACTTGGAAATTAATTTATAGGTTTCTATTCATTCTTAAATATCCTTGCAGCACTCTTTCGACCTCCAATATTCGTGTATCATTTTCAAACTTCATAAAGAAATGAAACAATAAATATACATAATATTATAATTAACACTAGTAATTAATACTACTAGTTAATATTTTCTTTTTAACTTTACTGTATAAATAGACACGCGACAGTTTGGAATCTTCGTTCTATGCGTTGGTCGACCAAAACCTGATTCACCAACCCTGTTTTTCTCTCTAGCTGGAGCCTGGGAGAGTCAGGAGCCCTAGCGTCGGAGTGCAGAATTGAGAAATTGAAGAGAAAATGCAGGTTTCCGGTGCTATCAGCGACGTATTGGTGGCACTCCCACCGTCGGGAGGTGTCCGGCTGCCTGAATTTCGACATTTGCATGCCTTTTCCGACGCCAAAAGTTTCCTTTCCGCCGGATTTCTTAAAGTAAGCTGTTAGTATTTTCATCTGCATGCTTTTAATTCTCGCTCTTCATTTCTTATCGTTTTCTTCTTCGTATTTAGTCTGGAAATTTTGTATACTCTGTCTAGAGCATTGTCGCCCAGATAAAAGGGTCCAGTTGAAAAATTTTCTCGCAGTTAGCTGCTTAGAATTGGAAGGTTCAATTGTTTACTTGGAAGATGTTGGGAATCTTTGTAAATCTTGATCTTCTATTCCTCATATTTTCAGCGAAACTGAACTTAGTCTCTAGCCTTGTTTCGGTTGTTTTGGACAGACAGCTATCCGAATTGAGACCCTGAAATTTTGGTTATTTGAAATTCTGGATTTCTCTAGAGCTGAGGAGTGCGAAACTAGTCTTTTTTGTTAACACACGAACACTAACACACTTAGAGCATTCTCTAACACTCATCTATCTTCATTGGGATGCCTAAGAATAACTTCCTTTCCTAATTGATGGAAGGCGGTATTGGAAACAAAGGGGTTCTATAAAGGCCAAACTATGTTTTTTTTTTGTTATTGAACTTTTTAATTATGAGATGCTCGGGATATGGTAATGAGTGAATGCATAGACTACATTGCTTTTTTTTTTTAAAAGAAGGATGCTTTGTTTGAATAGGCTTTACTCACTCCTGCATTTAATTTCCACTTAATAATAATCTATTTGGCCAAATGATACTTCTGCTTTTGAAGTATTAATTAAAGCAGGTTTCTGATCTGCCTGGTATATAATCATAATGGTACATGGAAGGGTGTATTTAACGGTTAGTTGATTACGTTTGGTCGGGTCGTTTGGGAAAATCAACGTATTAGGAGTAGTTGACGGTTAACAGATTCAGTTCATTTGTATCTCGTAACTCCCTTGTTAAAACTCCAACTTGTATCTCATATCATGGTGCTGTACATTCTTATGGGCAGGAAAGCTAAACATAGTTTTTGACTTTTTGGTATTTAGTTTGCTGTGCGTTACTTTACTTTGAAGCAAACGCTTTAAAAGTATTCTTTTCTATTGTAGAGCGGTCCTTCAATTGGCAATTCCAGGCTTTATAAATTATACAACTTCCGATCTAGAGGTTTAGCCCTGAAAGCATCAGCTAATTCAAATGATGATTCAGTGCCTGTTGCTCCCCTTCAATTAGAGTCACCAGTTGGTCAGCTTTTGGCACAAATTTTGCAAACCCATCCTCATCTATTGCCGGCAGCCATTGATCAGCAACTTGAGAACCTTCAAAGTGATGAAGATGTCCAGAAAGAAGAATCTTCAGCTCAAGATATTCTTTACAAGTAAGTCCTTTGGATCTGGCATGAAAGTAATATTGTATCCCATTGATCAACGTGTAATAACCTAATTGATTGAACAGTTTACTCACCTGATGGCTGGAGCAAGAAGCTGATGGCAAGCCTTATCTGACCTCAACTGAATTTATTGTCCATAATTTGATTAATAAAATTATTGAATAAGAGAGTTATAAGATCAACTTTTGATTTGACCAATTGCTGGATTTACTGATCAATGATGTAGCAGCAGAGTTTATGCTCTCACAAACACAAAGTAATGATGGAAATATATTGTAGCAATTGGAACAACATACTGTGTTTAAGTTGACAAAAAGAATCATGCTTAGATTGTATCATATTTTTTACATAGTGGCTCTTTTATTTTTATTTTTACGCTTCCCCTTCTGCATATTGGTACAATCTATCATCCAGGGTTATAAGCATGTTTTCTTTATTGGGGGCCTTTACCCCATTGTTTTTAGTTACTTTTTCTCATAGCGAAATTGCCAACAAAAGTGTTCTTACTTACCTTAAAGATATGAACATATCTTGATAATAATTGATTTTGTTAAATCTGAATTTCAGGAGGATAGCTGAAATAAGAGAGAAAGAGAAGCGTGTAACATTGGAAGAGATAATATACTGCTCTATTGTTCAGAAATTTGTTGAAAACGGCATTTCAATGATCCCAAAAGTATCATCAACCTCCGGTCCTACTGGCCGAGTGGATTTCTGGCCGAATCAAGAGCAGAAACTAGAAACTGTCCATTCCCCAGAGGCATTTGAGATGATACAAAGCCACCTATCACTGGTGCTGGGGGAAAGGGTTGTGGGTCCTCTTCAGACAACTGTTCCAATCAGTAAAATAAAACTTGGCAAGTTGTATGCTGCTTCAATAATGTATGGTTACTTCCTTAAACGAGTTGATGAACGGTTTCAACTTGAGAGGGCAATGAAAACCCTTCCTGAGGATTTTGGTAAAGTAGATGATGTGAGCTTTGAAGAACCATCGCCAGCAAACAGGCTCTGGGATCCGGATTCGTTGATCAGGATCCCTGCATATGAAGACAATGATAGCATTATCGAGGGAGAATATTACATAGACACTGGGGAAGCCAAATCATACAGACTCAGATCTTATGTGATGTACCTGGACGCAGAGACCCTACAGAGATATGCAACCATACGTTCTAAGGAAGCCATATCCTTGATTGAAAAGCAGACTCAGGCCCTTTTTGGGAGGCCAGACATCAGAGTCACTGAGGATGGTTCTATTGAGACCCCCAATGATGAAATGCTTTCCATCACTTTCACTGGTCTCACCATGCTGGTTTTGGAGGCCGTCGCCTTTGGATCATTCCTATGGGGTGCAGAAAACTATGTTGAATCCAAATACCATTTTGTCAATAACTAGAATACTTTGTAGATCTTTCGACTGCATGTTGTAGATTGTGTAAAGCATGTTGATGTAAATGCAACATATGGAGCATATCTATTTTACGATACTCCTGAACTCGAGAAGATCTTATGGCCTATAGCATGTAAAAAGTAGCGAAAGTTCATGAAGGCAATTTTATCATCACGAGATTTATGATAAAAGTTATGGTTAGTAGGATCGTTTACAAGCTGTGAATCTCAAGTCACATCTCTTTGCTACATGTGTGATATACAGAGAATTTAGTTTTCTGATAAAACTTAATGTAGCTGATAAATAACTGTGGGCCTGTTTGGTAACCATAAGCTTATTTTCATAAACACGTTTAACAGTGCTTTTCCGCAAAACGAGACAATCTCCTCCACATATTTGCCTCAGTTTATGTGAATAAGCACTTATAAGTGGTTTATGACAATTTGCCAAACAGGCCCTGTATATGGTTTGTGTTATGGGCAAAACAGGTATATAGGTGCTGAATGAAGTACATCAAGCCTGAATCCAAATTATGATACTACTTTAATTTAAAACCCAAAATATATTATAAATTTTTTAATGATTGGCCCCTTCCTAGTAAATCTTGGTCCTTCTGTACCCAGATCAATGAGATCACATTTCTGTATACTTTGAGTGAATTTCTAACATGTTTTTAACGTTTACTCCTACTCCTCCTCTTTGCTCATGAGATGCCCTGATGTCATTAAAGTCACCTGCTAGCATCCATGGAAGAGAATTACATTGAGCTATTATCCATAGCTCATTCTATAATGTTCGGCACTCTTGTTCTCGTGCGCCTGCGTATGTCGCTGTGAAAGCCTAGGGGTGAGCCCCTAAACCTACAATGGAGAAATTGGTTATGGGCTTTAATTTCTTTAACTTGTATTTCCTCATCCTCCCATAAAATCCAAATCCCCCCAGAAAAGTCCCTTTGCCTCCACAGTTACTTGAAACTTAAATCCAAATCTCTTCATAACTTTCTGTGCAATACTTCCACTACACCGGGTTTCCACCAACACTACAATTTTCAAGCAAAATAAGCGCATTTAAAGCATAACCGAAGGCTTTTCCGGTTGCTCCTCTTACATTCGAATCCATAATCATTAATAATAAAAATTGGATGTAAAGGAGGCTCCTAACTTACTGGTTCCTCTTGGGTCCCACTTCTAAAGGGCTCCATCTGCACCTTATCCATTGTCCACTGCTCGTGTGTGTGGTGCGCCTTGATCACACTTTGTCCCTGTTAGGTCCTCCCTTTCTTGAGGATTTCTTGGGTCAGGTGGCTTTGCATCGTCCAGATCCATGGTTTCCTCCACCTTATCCAGTAAACTTTAGCACCGGTAAAACGGGCTTAGCCCGGCAACCCACCGGTTGAGGTTGGTTTAGGTGGCCCGTCAAAAAACGGGCCAAACGGGTTAAGGTTAAGGCGAGCTGGCGGACCCTTTTTTTTTAAAAAAAATAAACTTTTTATATCTTTTAGTAGGAAGAATATGAGGTTTCAATAGCTTCAAATATTATTTTAAACCTTATTATTTCATCTTAAATATATACTTACTTTGGATATTGTTGATTATGTATTATATTTTGTATTTTAAAACATTGTTGATTATATTTTTTCAGAGATGCCGAAAAAGCAAATGGGCTTGATAAATTTTATGTAAATCTGTTGTATTATTTTTAAAAAAATTCAGAAAAATAAAAAAAAAGTGGCGGGCTGGTTCGGGCTCGGGCTGCCAAATAAATGTCAGGCTGCAGGACCAGCCCGTTTCCCAGCTCTAGTAAACTTCTAAAAGGTGGTATGCAAATGTCTCTGTATGGGCCAAGCTGTTGTTCTCCACTAGTTGCCTCCTTGTGTATCCCTTCTGGCCCAATTGCATGTCCACTGCAGTGTCATCTTTATCTGTGTCTATGTCTCCTCTAGAGCCTACCTTATCATCCACTCTAGGCCCATCACGTTGAGTCTCCTTTGGCCCACTACTCTGGTCCACCTGTGATGTTGGCAAGGGTTAATAACCTTCTTCACTTTTTCTCTATACTCCTGTGTGATGTTTGTCTTTTCAGTTCTGCCATGCATCCCTGCTAATTCTTTTTCCATTGACTTGACTCATTTCATTACTTCCCCTTCACCACTAATCCTTTTGTTCTGTTGTTCTTTCTCCTTCCTTTTGTCTTCTTTCATCCTTGCAGCATTTGAAATGTCCTAAAACTGGTATCCTGCTCCCCTCTTTAGCACTTGTAGCCTCTGCCCCATCCTCCTTGGACTCCAGGATAACATATCTCAAGGAGCACACCATCTTAGTATCAGGTCTGACATCTTTTTTGGCACCTTCTCCCAGTTTTCCTTCTTTGGTTATACTTCGATGACCTTTACGATGGTCCTGTACAATTATCTACACTCTGTAGATCATCTCTAGCATGGTGTCGACCATTTTCTCATTCACCGGCGTTCCCTCTATCTATTTCATTACCTTGTCAGTTTTGTCTGCCGCCAAAGTGCCCATCCCTCTCTTGCTTGGGCTTTGCTCCACCATATGTCTAAATCTTCCACAACAGAAGCATATTAGATTCAATCTCTCATTCTATTTTAAGTTTGTTCCTGTCAACTGTGTATGAAAGCATCAATGGAGCAGTAAGATCTAATTCCACACACATTCTAGCATACATCGTTCTAGCCCGAGTAAGTGTCATCATGTCCACTTTAATTGTAGTTTTGATCTTATTGCCTAGGTTGTAGAAGAACTTACATTTGCAGTAGTCTCCAGGCAAGTCAGGGAGCCTTACCTAAATTGCTACCTTGTATATTTTTTCTCTCCACACAATAAAATTTCTCTTCCATGTTTGAACAGTAAAATTAGGGCAGAGCAATGGGCGGGACGGGCTGGACCGATGGTTAACCCGTAACCCGCCCGTTTACTGTTAACCGGGCACGGGGTAGCCCGTTTAAGCCCATAGTAAACGGGCTAGCCAGAACTCAGCGAGGTTCGGGCGGGTAAGCCGGGAAGCCTGTTTACTCATTTTCTTCCCTAGAGGCTGGAGCAACAAATTTCTTCAACAGAGCAGTAACAAATTTTCAACAGAGCAACAAATTTCTCAATAGAGCAGTAACAAATTTCTTCAATAGAGCAATAAATGAAATGCAATTGGTAAGCTTTGACGGTTTCAGATGAGAATCATGTTGGCAGAAAATGGAGTGAGAAGAGAGAAATGAACCTTGGAAGGTGGGGTTGGCGAAGGAGCAATTCCGATGATGACCAGGTAAGGCATATCGGCGACGAAGGCCAAGCTCTCATAGACCAGATCGGCCTCAGAAACGCCGCCAAAACCGTCATCGGTGACGAAGGCCACTGTGGTGAAGGTCTTGCAAAGAATCGTCCACAACGAATCGCCCACAACCGAGTCCTCACTTGACCTGATTCGCGAGCTCAAATCTTCACCTGGTGGAACAAAGAGCTTGGTCGAGTTCAACAAGTTGTGTGCTTGTGCCCATGCGGGATCTGTTGGAGAAGAATCGGCCATGGGTGGTGGTGATGAGGATGGAGCCAAGGGTGGCCTGAGAGTGGATTTGGGAGAGGTAGAGAGGAGGGAGGCGATAAGGGTGGGCCTAAGGCAGTGCTGGTCATCGCCAGTGAGGCTGTGAGGGAGAGAAGGAAGTTACAAGCTTATGGAGGCGATGACGAGCTGAGGCGATAAGGCTGGCTGGGGTTTCAAGCTTCTGGAGGTGGTCTGAAGGTTATGAAGGAAACGAAAGAAAATAAAAAGAGGTTAAAAAAAACCTTTTGGAGGTTACGAAGGAAAGGAAATGAAAAAGCTTTTAAAATTTGTTAAAAAGGAGGTTAGGAATCAGGGTGGGAATCGAATCTAAACCTTTAAGGTATATGTCCAACACCTTTACTATCAGACCCATGTGTCAACTTGGAATTATGCATTTAGGAATCATTATATTATAGTATGTTTATATGCACAAAATAAAAAATAAATGGGCGGGCCCGTATCCTGTCCCATTTAAGCTTGAACCCGTCCCGTTTAAGCTCGCCTGTGACGAGCCCTTTTTGGACGGGCCCAAACGGGAAAATTCTTGGGCCGGTTCGGATGGGCCTACGGGTTCCGGGTCATTTGCTCAATCTTAAGTAAAATAATGGTTCCAGACAGTCCGTAGTCCTCCTTCTAGAGCAAATTAATAGTCATCTCGACCCTAAAATGTAGCAATAATGAATCTATTTCCTATGTCTGATAGCTCAATGTTTCCTGACTTTCCACAAATTGTTTGGACTTTCTTCTTCATTTGCATGAAACCCATTGTCCCTCATAGGAGCTTGATGATTAGGGAGTCCTGCTCCATCTCTCCGTCTTTGAAAATTCTATTTTTGGTCCCTTCTCCGTGTCAGTAACAATAACACCCTCCTCTAGCTCCTCCTCATTGCTAACCAGCAGGTTCCCATCCAGGGGTGGAGGCAAGTATTGTTGAGGGTGGACAAATGCCTCCACTCAACTTTTGGTATTTATGTAAATAACTATTGAATTTTTATTATGCACCCATTGATTTTTAAGATTTGAACCCACTCAAATTTTTTATACTAGTAAATCTGTTATCATTTACCTGAAAATAAAAAATTTACCCGAGAAGGTTCTGGTTCCGCCACTGTTCCCATCCCATGGCACCTCTTTATTTGTCGTCCCACTATTCCCTTATTCACTCTGCGTGTACGGTTTCAGGGCCTCTTTGTATGACATTACAGGGGGTTGTTCTTCGAGTACTCCCTCTCTTTCTATATCCCATACATCCAATCTTCTCTTGGTTGAAGTGATACATATCCTGTGAAGTTCCCTACTGTCCTCTGAACCATCCCTCTTACCTCCTTCTGAAAGCTTTAGTCCCACCTGTTGTTTAGAAGATAGGGATCTCCTAGTCACCTCCAGTCCTGTTGAGATCGTCCTTAGCAAATGGTCCTTCCCCTTCCTCGATTCCATCCATAGGACGGTTGGGAGGGAGTTTCCGACGTTCTCGCTCGTTTTGGTTCATGGAAAAACTCACAGCGTCTCTCTCTCTCTAACTTTTCCATCTCTTGTCCCACTGGCCTTTAGCTGATAGTATTTTCAACTTTTTACTTGCCTTAATTATTGTTCTTCTTACAACAATTTTTTTAAAAAATAATTTACTATACTTTTTCATTCAAAAATAAATATAATTTCTTCCCCCAGCTACTTCACTCTAATTTCCCTTATATTTGCCGGCGCCTGCTTGATCTAGCGAACTAATTCTGCTCTTGGCAAAAAAAAAAAAAGCGAACTAATTCTGCTATACACGGATCTCATCGATCAAATTCGCTTCTTTGATCTAGTATTTCTCCTTGTTTTTCTGGATTCTTCATCCTCTCACAATCCAGAAACATGGGTTACGAAAACGATCTGTATGTCCGTCAATCTCTTAGGAAATTCTGTTTAGGGTTTGGTTTCAAAGTTTTGATTTTGTTCATTTTTCTTCTATGTTCTTGTTTATTAGGTATCGAGATGAGGATGGAGAACCGTTGATGGACTATGATGACGTTCAATCTGATCGCGAGCTCTCTCCTGAACCCCAACAGCAAGGACTATTCGACGATCTGGAGGAAGACGTCGATGATTGGCGCGGGCGAGAGCGATCGCAGACTCCAATCTACGATAATGATTCGTCCATGTCAAAGGCGAAGCCTAGGAAAAGGCTTATCAAGAAAGGTGACGCTGGGAGCCGGTCTGTGGCTCCGGATCTTCTTGATGAGGATGATGAAGCGGATGATAACATTCCGGCAAGTTTTGTGAGGGACGGGTCTGAGGAAGGGGAAGGAAGAAAGAGGAAGGGGAAGGAAGGTGGCAGTGGGAAGAAGGAGAAAAGGTACAAGGGGGAGAAGAGGTTAGGGAGTAGTGGTAAAGGCGGCTCAAAATCTGGGTTATCGAGGAAAGGGTTTGCGGTTAAGGCAGGAAAGGATCATGAGGGCGATGTCAAGGAAATGTGGGATACAATTGCTGGTGGGGACTCTGAGGTATTGCACTGTGAATTTTCGCGTTAAATTCTGTTGATAATTGAAGAATTGTACTAATTAAATTTTGGCTGGCGGAATGGAATTTGTGGTTACTGAGAGTTCTTTTGTTTATCATGTTCAATGACTTCTAATGCTGAATTTTGCTTGATTAACATAAATTCTCTCTCTCTCTCTCTCTGTGATTGAGCTCTACTAAATTTTGACACTCTTTTTTGTATTCATTCGCTTATTGTCTTTTGTGTTTGATCGTTATTTGGATCATACTTTTGATTTGTAAATAACATACTGATCAAATAGTTATATTTCATTTAATAGGATGATCAGGAGGGTGTCAGGACTGTCGATGATGATAATTTCATAGATGACACTGGAGTGGAGCCCGCTGTATATGGTAGTGATAATGAAGC
>JANTPZ010006839.1:0-12439 GCA_025593235.1 Vachellia pachyceras | reverse complement strand
TCTGATGTGGCGGATTCAAAAGTTGAATTTGATTTAAATGAAGGCTTCAGTGCAGATGATGGAAAATCTGGAGAGTTCAATAGCATTACTGTGCCTGGGTGTGCACCTGCTGTACGGGTGATCAGTCCGGTGCCTTTTCCTGTTTCAGCCATGTCTAGTGGTATTACTGCTTCAATCACTGTGGCTGCAGCTGCAAAGGGGCCCTTTGTGCCCCCTGAAGACTTGTTGAAAAGTAAAGGGGAGCTTGGATGGAAGGGATCAGCTGCCACCAGTGCATTCCGGCCTGCTGAACCCAGAAAAATTGTAGACATGCCTCTTGGTACACCATCAGCAGCTCCTATATCTGATGCCATAGCTGGAAAGCAGAGTCGACAACTATTAGATATTGACTTAAATGTGCCTGATGAAAGGATTCTTGATGATATGGCCTCTCAAGCTAGTTCTCATCAGCCAAGAGATGGCGCTACCTCTGTTCGCTGCTCTGGAGGTCTTGGTCTTGACTTAAACCTAGTAGATGAAGCTTCTGATGTGGGCAATTGTTCCACAAGCAATGGTCATAAAATGGATGTACAATGTCTGCAGGTGAAACCATCATCCAATGCTCATCCAAATAGAGAAGCAAGTGCCCTTAGGGACTTTGATTTGAATGACGGACCTGCAGTTGATGAAGTCATCATGGAACCAACATTGTTTGCTCACCAAGCTAGAAGCAGTGCACCATCTCAGCCCCCTGCATCTGGACCTAGAACGAGTAGTACTGAACTGGGGAGCTTCTCATCATGGTTTCCTTCCACTGGGAACACCTATTCAGCTGTCACAATATCTTCAATTATGCCCGATAGAGGGGATCAACCCTTTTCGATTGTTACACCTAATGGACCGCAAAGAATGCTGAGTCCTGCTACTGGTGGCAGCCCATTTGGACCAGATGTTTACCGGCCACCAGTGCTGCCATCTTCTGCAATGCCATATCCATCTGCGCCATATCAGTATCCTGTCTTCCCTTTTAATTCCGGCTTTCCTCTTCCATCATCGTCATTTTCAGGAGGATCAACTACTTACGTAGATTCAGCATCTGGTGGAAGGCTTTTCTTTCCTACAGTAAATTCGCAGTTAATTGGACCTGCCAGTACAGTTTCATCTCATTACACTGCCAGGCCTTGTGTCTTTAGTCTTCCTGATGGTAGTGGCACTGCTGATGCTAAGAAATGGAGAGGACAGGGTTTAGACCTTAATGCTGGGCCTGGAGGTCCGGATGTGGATGGCAGAGATGAGAGTTCGGCTCTTTTGCCAAGGCAACTTCCTGTTGCCAGTTCACAGGCCCTGGCTGAGGAACAGGTGAGGATGTTCCAGCTGGCTGGTGGTGTTCTCAAGAGAAAGGAACCGGATGGCGGATGGGATAGCTACAAGCATTCCTCTTGGCAATAGCAATCTCTAATCATAAGGTCTGATGATAAAAATGCTTGTAAGTTTTCGGTTCTGTATATTCAGCTGCTGTAACATGTAGGAACTTGAGAGGAAGAGGGTATATGAAAATATATCCGATGCTGTGCTGATGTAATTCAGTGGAGGAAGACATTTTTTTTTTCATAAAGCAAAAAAAAAAAATTTAAATGATATAGGAATAAGTGTTATTGTTTATTGTAGCTTCTCCATGGGTTTTTTTCCATGTTAATTGAGAAAACCTGCTTTTTTTTGGCAGCATTTTCTGTTTACCGTTACATTCTCTCTGTTAGATCTTTTACCCTTTTTTTCTCATTGGCTTGTCTTGTGCTTTGCATACTTCCTAAAATTTAATACTTTGTATGCTTACGTCTTGTCTTCAGTGATTTTGAGGATGGACAATGGTTAACTCCTAGAGGTCATCGTGAACTTGGGAGGCTTGGGTGGTAAGCGAGCACCTGATTATTTTCGTAGGCTTCTGCCCTACCCCTTTACTAAAATATGCTGAAGGAATGTAGCTGTCAGTATAGTTGGTTGCTCCTTCAATACATTCTAGGTGGTGGCTGCACCTGAGCTTTTCCTTTGTAGATACCTTGACTGTTGGAAAGCTCTCATTGTGTGCCTCCTGGACGTGTGATGGGGTGCCCATTCTTGTTTAGACTACTTGTGGACCAGAATCCACACTATAAATAGAAGCCCGATTTCACTGCTGAATTTCTAATTTGTTGCAGTTTGCTTTTCTGTTTACTCCATGTTTCGCGCGCGCGCACCAACTAACTGGTCAGCTAATTTTAAAAGCTGAGGAATTTCCTTTTAATGGTTGAGCTATAGTCGGTGTTACCTGAAATAGTTTTCGCTGAATAGGATGTAATTGCAAGTCCAATAGTACACATCATTACTGGATTTTTGTACTATCACACATTAACTTGGAGCTGGTCATGATGGATCTCGAGCTTGCGCGAGGAGTTTAACCAGCCAGTTGAGCTTGTTTTTGGAAGCATGTGGTTCTCCCATTACTGATACATTGAGTTGTCTAATCCATCTGCAAGTGATGCCCTTGGGATCTATGTCGGCAAGTTGATCCTATAATTTATGGTTGCCTTGTTGAGGACTTAATTAGCTTGTGTCTATTCTGGCTTCTAAAATTTGAGACAATTCCATAATTGTAGAGTGGTAGTTTGCGTTGTTTGATGTCCATGTATCCGAGTTGAGCAGGCAAATAACGATTGAAATTCTTAGTTATCCATTATCAATTGTTTATGGAAAAATTCAAAATATAATTTAATGAAGAGTCTCTTGACAAATTTATTAAGGATGAGGTACTACTATATGAGGGTGATGTTTGAAATGAAGTATTATTCCACTTTTGGCTCGTGGGAAAAACCAATTATGAAATATAATTTATAACTATAGCCAACTGACATGCAAGCATAAGTTTTTAACATGTATCTGATTCATCATATCTATTGAGAAAAAAGGCCATGTATTATGTAATTGAGCCAGGGTAATCCTTCTCCTTCCACCAAATGGTAAACAAGTTGTAATAATGGCGTGCCTTCGTTGCAACTGTTGAGACGATTCATTTTAGACGAATTAGACTACTCCCAGACGGGATGTTACTGCACATTCAGTTTCATTGGGTCGTATTAAATCCACAAAAATAACCAATTGACTTTTTTATTTTGGAAAAAAAGAAAGCATGAGTAGTGTTATATGAATTTCTTTACATCAATACATGTTAAAGTTATTATTTCCAATTCTTAATCAGGTCCAATTGATTTCTTTTTTTTTAATTAAGAAAGCTAATTAATTTATGTATTTATCTTTTTCTCTAAATTGATTTGCCTGATTTGTAAATTAATATATAATTTGACTATATGTATAAGAATTTCAAAATATATGGTATAATCAAATAAATTACTCAACCCTTTTAATCACTATAAAAAAGCCAATTGATCCTTATATTAAGGAGAAGAGTATTTATAAAAATGCATGTCTTATGTTTTCTGTCAAAATAGTTCTACCATAATCATAGTCGTCCGCCGGACAACACCTGAAAGGCAAATCAATTGGTCCCTCATGATAACAGACACATGTTGAGATTTCAAGTGACATTAACTTCGTCAAAAGAATGGCAATGAAACTAGAACAGGCTGGCTCTACAAGGAAAGCCGCTGAGAATTATGGAAAGAGTGCACTAACAGGAGACATCCTCGACGTGGCTTTCTCTTCTTCTCATGCTGCTATTGGTTAGGCTTGATGACCACCTTGACCGCTGCGTCAAAAACTGATTTCACATTCTACAAGTGCAACCAGAATATGATCATTTATTGCAGGATCTTTTTTTTTAATAAAAAATTGAATACCATAGCTTATCACAGCATTACATCGAAATATGCAAAGCACAAAGCCTAGTCTTTCAACCTACATCCACACCCTCCTCCTGAACAATTATTGCTGGATCTTGATAACATTACAAAGTATTTATCTGCAAAAAAAAGGGTTCTGCAAAGTTGGCAACATTGAATCAGAATATTATCTAGTGTCAGATTTCGCAAAGGTGGTCAAAACCATGCTATCTTACTAATCACCGGCGTAAAGTAGTGTCTTTTTTCATTTATAGCCATTCATCGTCGATCAAGAGATGGGAATCACCATGTTTCTTTTCTCATGGCCATCATATAATCCCTAAGCATAATTGACTGACTTGAGTTTTTGCACAACTCTGCATCCCTAAAATGCCTTCTCGCTTCAGAACAATATGATGCCAAAATGATGAGTATATTTGAAGTATTACTAAAATGATGCATCCCTAAAATACCTAGAAGTATTACTTCTGAAGCGTATATTTGACTTCGTTATCCACCGGTGTACAGAACAATATGATGCCAAAATCAAGTGTCACCGTTCTAGGATGAGAAGGCAACACATTTTTTCTCTATGACTCGTTTGGGAACGCAGTAGAGACGTACTTTTACATAAACCGAGACAAATATGTTAAGGAGATTATTTCATTTTGCGGAAAAACACTGTTGAACATGTGTTTGAGCTCTCCATAAGTTCAGCCAAATGGGGCAATATACAGTTTGTCAAATTCAAGTGTTGTAAGAATAAAATGCTGATATAAACATGCCTGCTGAGTTTTTGAGCTGTACTTGACATAGTAGGAAGCACCGATCTGTAATGCAGACCATTGAACTCTTCATCAAGCTATTAAAGGAAGTCATTGTTTATCAACAAAAGCCAGTAGTATCTTCTCTGAGATCTTCATATTCATCATTAAAATTATTATACTTCGAATAGAACAACACTGCACTTCAAAATGATGATGACAATATATGAAAGATGGATGTCCAATAAAAATCTACACAATTGGTGGATTCTTGATCACATCATTTCGTTTAGGTATGACATTGAGCTATTGCATGAAAAAGAAGCTTGAAGAGGAGTACTAATTATAAATTGAAGTGACAACACTAATTATAGTTAATATCTACTTTGGTGTAGACTGAAGTTGATATCAGCGAAACTATTGCATGGCTGCATCATGAAAGTAATTCAGAAACTACAAAACATATCCTCTAAATTAATGAATGAATGTGCCACAAATAGGAGATAGCCAAATTAGCAGGTAATATGTTCACCGCTCGTGATTAAATTGATCTTCATCACCATAAATAGCTAAGAAAATATTTCTGTTGTACTATTGTCGGAAAATCATGGTTGTGAAACAAACAAGGCAGCTCAGTGAAAAGCAGATTGCAGAGTTCAAATTTCAATCGATGGAAATTTGTCACAATATGTAGACATGGAACCAGGTGCAACCGAGATCCCACCCTCTGTACTCCAAACCCATCTCCTTCAACTTGTGATCTTCATTTCAGCAGTTCTGCTTGATCAACATCCCTCTCGCCCTTATTCAAATATATTGAAAATAAGTAGTTCATTCCAAGGATGGACAAGACTCATTCGAATGACGTATGAAAATTTCTGTAAGATATCTCGAGGAAATTTCTGAGTATATTGAAAATAAGTATTTCATTCAAATGAGAAAAATAATTCATTCAAATGAATTGTTGAAAATAAATGTTTCTATTAAATGATCAAAATGATTTATTCGAATAAATAATTGAAATTTTAATTATCTCGAGAGATTAATTGAATGAATTAAAGATAGATTTTTCATTTTGATTAAAAAAGTGATTCATTCAAATGAATAGTTGAAAAAAGTTTTTTATTTGAATGAGAAATATGATTCATTCAAATGAATAGTTAAAATTTTGATTGTTATCGTGAGAGATTATTCGAATGAATTGAAGATAAGTTTTTCATTTGAATGAAAAAAATGATTTATTAGAATGAATAATTTGGTTAATCTATCTATTTTGTTGTCATTCCCTATGTTAAAATTGTCAAAAAGTGATTCATTAGAATTAATAATTTGGTTAATCTGTCTATTTTGTTGTCATTCCCTATGTTAAATTTGTCAGTATCTAATGTGTAGTTGTAATGTTGATTGTTATCGTGAAAAATAATTCGAGAAATAATTTAAATTAGTTGAAGATAAATTTTCCGTTGAATGAGAAATGTGATTCATTTGACTAGTTTGGTTAATTTACTAACAATTTTGTATTTTTTAACCAACAATTTGTCATTAATTAAACAAAGGGAAAACTTTGTAGAGGCTATATAAGCAGCTTCACTCCGTGGCGGTCGGATCGGTGCGTGTTTAGCCCGCCATTGCAATATTGCATTAGGTTCGCTTCCAATTTTCCCACACAGTTTGGTCTTTCCCCCCTCAATTTTCAATCTTTGTATGGAGAAGATGGGTGCTGATGATCGCAGTTTGGAAGAATTTTTCGAAGAGAAGAAGCGTGTTAGAAACCCTTTTGTCCCCATTGGTATTTATCCTCTGTCCTCATTTTCCCCGCGCTCTTTCCTCGTTTCATTTTTACTTTGACTTCCTGCTTCCAAAGTTTTCCTTTTTATATAATTGTGCTCGGTTCATATCTTTCTATCGGATTTTCGGTGGCATATTGTATGTCTTCTGTTTGATTTTGTAATTCAGTTGTTTTTTCCCTTTTTATTTGGGCAATAAATTCCTCTGAATGAATGGGAAAGAAGGTGGAATACTGGAATTGCAAGTACGGAAGGTTGACAAAGATTCTAGCGAATTTATGATCGGATTGAGGGAGAAAAATTTTTGGGCTTGGGTAGCCCCGTTAA
The DNA here is from genome assembly GCA_025593235.1 of Vachellia pachyceras. Classification (NCBI taxonomy): domain Eukaryota; kingdom Viridiplantae; phylum Streptophyta; class Magnoliopsida; order Fabales; family Fabaceae; genus Vachellia; species Vachellia pachyceras. The sequence goes on along the minus strand of JANTPZ010006839.1, from coordinate 5,770 downwards.
CATATGAACCCAATGATCTACGTGTCTAAGTGTGAATCCATCTCTCAGACTTGCATCCCCTCGGAAGTCTGTATTCCTTTCAAGTTTTTCTACGGTCTTGATTCTTGACTATATCTGTGCCCTTAGACGGATCGCTGTTTAGGGGAGGGATGATATATAGGGAGGATGGTGTCCGTGGATCGACGAATAGAGGGTTGGAACACATGGAACTGGAGATGTTACTGTTGATGTTGAATTAACGTGGCACAAAAAAGCACTGTGCCATATGGTTGATTTATGACTTCTGAGATCATACTTGTGTATAAAGGGACTAAAATCTGAATCTGACATTCATCTGCTTTGCTAACTGCTTCTGTTTCAATGTTTTAGTAATAATCACCCCATCCTTTTCTTGGTCCTGAATCTGTTCATATCCTGAGGATGCAAAATCTAGTGCGTGAAACTTGCTTTTGACCATAAGTTTAAGTCAATCCGTTTACTAGGTTGCTGTCTGCTGGGCATTGGACGCTAATTGATATAGCAAATGGGTCATAATTCTAGGTGGAAACGGTTTGCTTTCTGTCAATCTCGGACGATTGAGCTGTGATGGACGTATGGTGCATTAAATGAATTCTGATGGAGGGTTCTCTCTCTGTTTGATGCTGTCTTCCATCCTGCGTACAAACGCGATGGGCATTGTCTTGTGTTGGGTAATTTCAACTTTGGATTGTTGTTTCCAATTAGGTGGTTCTTAATGACTTTCTTGAATGAGTATTTCAGTTCTTAATCTCATTTGTTATTTCTATTTGGTTGCTTATAGATGCTACTACAAAATAGAAGTTAAAAGGATGAATCATAAAGCAACCTTAAAGGGTTGAATTGAAACAATAAATTATGACTTGTAACTGCTGGTGTATAAATTTTAGGTGCACTTTTACTGCTGGGGTGCTTACGGCTGGCTTAATCAGTTTCAGACAAGGCAATTCTCACTTGGGTCAGAAGTTAATGAGGGCCCGAGTGGTTGTTCAAGGTGCTACAGTGGCCCTTATGGTTGGCACTGCATACTATTATGGAGAGAATCCTTGGAGATCCAGTTAAACCTTGTTGTTGTCGTGTAATGTGAAGTTTGGTCATTGAATGACCAAAACCCTTATTCACATCTTTTGAAACTTACTTGAGATTACATTCGCATACACAGTTGAATTCTAATTATTAGTGCACTACGATACATAATCCATTCAATAAGACAAGTTTCTTGACATGCTGGTAGCTGGTGCCATCTGGGGGGAAGCACAAGGGAATTGGATCTTGCATAGCTGGAAAATTCCTATCATCTTCATCAAAGTGTGTTTTGATGAACTTGAAAGATGAAGTTACTTGCTCGTGAGAAGTAGAAAAAGTCTTCTAAGAGAATTGTGTCGTGGTACCCATATTTGCCAAGGTGGGATGTGGCTACAAGCCTCGTTGCCTACCCACATTGTCTATATAAATGCTTATTTGATTCTCATTTATTAAGTTGATTGTTAAATTAAATGATGTTATCCATTTCAATTTTTGACATGGTATGAGAGCCATCTCCTCCAATGAAGGAGAAGAAAGAGATCATGACGAAGAAGAAAATGAGATGGCTCAATAATATCAAAACATGCCAACATCTCACTGGATGTCAAGAATTGAAGGCGATAACTTGATAAATAATAATACAAATAAGTCTTTATATATGCAAATCATAGGTTAATAACTAACTTTAAAATCTAATAATGAAATTAATCAAATATGATCATATATTATTAGATTTATACTTTTGAGATATATAGAATAAGAGTTAGTATACAATCTTAAATCATATAAGAAAACATATTTAATCTCAACAATCCAAATGAATAGTGGCATGAAAATTGTCTTAAATGTCTATCAAGGTTTTTCTTTCTTTCTTTTCATACGTCTTAAATCTCAAATAATAATAGTAATATATTTAACATTATATGTGTTTTAATTGTTATGTTCGGGCGTTATACTTTTATTGATCTCCCCATTGACACTAACTAGGTTTCATTTTTATTCAGCACTTTTGCAGACCAGCTGCTTGTTTGGCAATGCATTTTTTATCCAAAAGTTTGTTAGTTTGTAGATTCTAACATTTGGTAACTCATTCTTTTAAAATATATTATAAGCAAAAATTTTCTTTTGGCAAAATAAATGAATTCTACAAAAATGCATTCTATCAACGGTTTTCTAAACAGGCACGATAACATCAACCACCCACTTAATATTGGATTTTTGTTTTGCCATGGACTTAATATTGGATATTTCGTTGAGGCAAAACTTAACTTTATTTTTTCAAAAAAAAAAGTATTTACTATTTAGAAACCTACATAACACGTTCATTTTATTAATTTTGGTGCAGGCCTTGGAGAGAAAGGAATTGTTTGAAAGGATATGGGAGGTTGGCTACTGTAGGGCTTAAAATTATAATTTTCATCAAAGTGTGTGTTTATTTTTGTTAGTCATGTGTATTAGGACTGAATTCCATTCCCTGGATTGATCAAGTGACAAGTAGAATAAGTCTTTAATAAGAAATGTGTCTCAGCCATAGTTCCAAAAAAGATATTAAAAACATATTTGAAATATTCTCTTCAAAGAGAAAATTCGCACAGTAATTTCAGCTTCAAATTATTCAATCAATAATTTTTCTAAGCGAATTTATTCAATCAATGAATCAACTTATTGATGGAATTTACAATTTTTGTTAATTTTAAAAATTAAATAATACATAAGAAGCAAGACGATGATGAGTGAAATTTAAAACATATATTAAAATTCTAAATCTAACATCCAAAAAATCGATCAATCCATCTCATAAAATCAGATCGAAATAATAATATTGGGAAGTTATGATTTGCTGATGCTCCTAAATTTTATTTTTAGATAATAGGAAAGTTATGAGATAAGAAAACCACACATGTAGAACTCTTAGGCGGACCTTATTTTGATGCAAATAACTTTGCTTCTCGGAGCTCCACTTTCATTTGCAGAAGATCCTGTTCTTGTATAGGCTATGGATGTCTGTGCTGTAAATAGCATTGTAAATATGTAACTTACAACCCATCGTTCGTGGGTTCAACTGATGAAGGAATTGAGTAAATACTCTCTTATAAAAGGATAGGGTTTGATCCAGGGAAGTGTCATTTAGTTGTGATTCTAATCACGACGTTTGGGGAGGTATCACCATAACTAAGTGAAGCTAGGTTGATCCAGGGGAGTGCCATTTAATAAAGGACTTGCTTGGCTTGCTCTAGTTCCTACAGGGACAGACTCCAATGGTCATGAGTTAGATACCCTACCATTGAATCGTGAGTGAGCCCAACCCCTTTCCTAAAAATTTAAATTTAAAAAAAAATTATGCAACTTACATACAAAGATTATTTAGGTAAATATGCAACTTACATACAGAGGTTATTTTGGTCTAGTTTTACACCAGTCAGATTGAAGTTAGTTCCTTGTAATATAACAAATAAGGATTTGAATGCCCATTAAAAGAATGTTTACATTTAGTATACGTAGTACCTGGGACACTGAACCAGCTCTTGGAGAAACATAATCATAGGTAACATTTGGGTGCCATGCTGCAAAGATATGGACCCTACCATCCTGTTTTTGTCTTTCCATTGGAATATCTCGTGTCACTTTCACCCCAACATGTGAAAATTGACTTAAGGGAGGCTAGTGAATACCTCTCACATCCTACCAACTATGAATGCCCACCTTTATATTATGGCCTCAATTAACTTACAAGGGAAGAATAATAACAGTAGTAATAGTAGTAAAGGTTGTCACCTAAAAAAAAATGAGTAGTAAAGGAGAGAGGAAAACATCTTTAATCTTGGCCGTGAAGAATTGTTCTTTAGCTGCAATCATGCCAAGATTGACGTGAAATGGCGCAATTGGACGAGCATGATGCCGGGTCATGATAACCCGAAACCGAAATGATTTCGATTGTGATGTGTGTTTTGAAAGGCAAGCCACCCTAACAAGTAGACAGTTTTGGTCAATGAAATTGGGTGAAAAGGGTCAACATATTCATCATTTGATGTAAAAGAAGTACGCCTACCACCTCATTAGATATTCACACAAGTGATATGTGCTTAAGGGTACGAATATGAGTTATCCTTTTTGGAGGTAGAAGGAGAATTTGGGTCCCCCTTTGCAGGATCTGATTGCCTATTTAATTAATGATTTCTCTTCCTCCTTGTTTAGTAGCATTCTTTTACAAGCATTTTCGTTTCTTGTGATGTTTCTGGGTCTACACTCTGAAAACATATACAAGAGTGGAACGTTTTTCCAGTGAAGAGAGGATTTTATTGTGTAAAATATTTACAAGGATATCAATCCAAAAAAATACAAGTACAAAAGCATAGAAAGAGCATGATTAAATCAAGTCACTCCTGTACTTTTGTCCGATCTGCATGTTGTCTTCGTATACTCATTCAGAGAGAGGATTTGATTAACGAGGTGGTGAGACTGGATGGTTTTATTGCATAACTATCTCCTATTTTTTACTTTCCTTAGTTTCCAACATAACATGACAAAAGCTATGCACCAAAACGCATTAGTTTTTCCAACATACGAGTGGACCTTTTCATTGTGCTGAACTACGAACATCATGCTGTTGTCTCTGTTTTCTTTAACAAGAACTCACCCAAGTAATGTCAAATGATTCGTTATCCTCAAAAAGTTTGTCTAATATTACATTATTATTAAAAATAAAGCTTAAGTCATGCTCTTATTAAGTACCATAGAAAAAGTATACACTCTTTGCCTCACCGCAGAAAAGGAAAAGAAAAGGAAGCTGCAAAGTTTTTTTCTGGGTTTCTAGATTCAAAAGTAGTCATCCCTTCAATCGTTCCCAATTACAGTGACTTCAGTTCTGTTCTCGGGCTCTGTCAAAAGGTAAGATGGGTTCTTCAATCTCCTTTTCTTCGGATTACACTGACTCAATTAATTTCTCCCTTATGGTGCTTACATGAGAATCTCCCACTTGCTCAATCTCTTTTCCAGTTTTCCTTTCTCCAAAGTCAAATATCTTATTTGAGAAAATAGATAGATGTCAACATGCCCAGTGTTCCATACAAGACTCGGCAAATAGGTGATAGCTTGGAGTACTCATCCCCTGAATCGCCTTTCTCTTCATTCCAAGCTCCTTATTACGTTTCTATAAATGAGAAAGAAGAACTGTCTCCTTCATCAGCAGTGAACAAAACCAGCCCGCTTATTCTGTTAGTAATAATTATTCTAGCAGTCATCTTCTTCGTCTATGGAATCGTTCATTTGGTTCTTTGGCTTCTAATGAAAAGTCCACCACCATCATCCTCTTCACCTCTATATCATTCCAATAGATTTCCAGAATCCACGCGCTCACGTGCTTTTCAAAGGCAGCTTCATCATCTCTTTCGCTTACACGATTCAGGATTAGAACAGTCTGTCATTGATGCTCTTCCTGTTTTTTACTACGAGGATGTCCTAGGTTTGAAAGAACCCTTTGACTGTGCTGTGTGTCTCTGTGAATTCTCGGAGCAGGACAAGCTGAGATTGTTGCCCATGTGTGGCCATGCTTTTCACATCACTTGTCTAGACACGTGGCTCCTCTCAAATTCTACATGTCCTCTTTGCAGAGCGACAATCTCATCATCAACTTCAGCTTTTTCGATGGAAAATCCATTATTCAAGAATGATAATTCATGGGTTTTGAACAGATTCAGAGGAGGTGATGAGAATGTGAATGGGTGTTCAG
>JANTPZ010006838.1:0-11011 GCA_025593235.1 Vachellia pachyceras | reverse complement strand
ACGATTGGTTACTCAGTCCAAATGAAGCAACGATCGCAAATATTACATGTATTTTAGGTGCGACGTCGCAGGTTTATAATTAATTTGGACAGATGCCCATAGACACCAACCTGGCTGACTTCTCCCTTCTTTCTTCATTTTCTTTTCTCTGGTAGGTGACCGTATTTATAATATTACATGTCTGGGTTTCTCAAAATTAAAGGGTAAGCCACCTCATAATTAACTGCACAAAAAAAAAAAAACGCTTCGTGCAGCTAAGAAACACATTATCAGAGCGTACGTATATAAACAGCCAGCCCTCGAACATCGTGGCACGGCAAGAGGGCCATCCTACGTAGTAAATGACATACGTGGCCAACATTAACATTGTGTCTAGATGGAGAGAAAATGAGGAAGGAAAGAAAATTTGAAGAGAAAATGGGGGAGAAGTGAGTTTTATCTTGTTTGGATATGAGAGAAAAAGTGGGAGGAAGAAAAGGTTGAAGAGAAAATGAGATGTGGGTCCCACCACATTTTCTCCCCAACTTTTCTCTGCACACATAGAGAGAAAATGAAGAGAAAACTCATTTTCATTATCTACCCACATGCTTTTTTATTACTTTTTCATTTTAACTAAGTTTAACATATAACTTTTTTTTTAAATTTTGACTATGACTTCTGTTTTTTTAACAGAATAAGATTTAAGATATATTCTAATATCTAATTTATTTTTTAATTACTTACTAAAACCTCACAATCTTAAAAAATATGATATATTATTATCTAAATTATTTTATTTTGAAATATAATAACTGAAAAGATATCTTTAATAAATAATTTGATTTTAAATTATTTAATGATATTAATGTTAATATAATTTTTTCATTATCATATTTAATTTGATATTATACTTTATACATTTTAAGCATACTTTACTTGCTACTAGTTATTAAAAGATTTTTATTATTAAGGATATTTTTGTCATTCAACCATTTGCTCATTTTCTCTCCTCTCTGTTTTCTCTAACCCATCCAAGTAGGATAGGTAATAATATTTTCTCTCCACTTTTCTCTTCTCTCCATTTTCTCTCCTTCCATTTTCTTTCCTCTCAACTTTTCATCCCATCCAATCGAAGCCTAAGGGAGTCCATTCTAATGAAAGGGTCAATCTTCAACAATGTATAGTGCTTTCACAACAACTCTTTTGTGGTTGTTAATTTGTAAACACCAACGTTTAGTAATCCGTTATTTTAAAATATGTTTTAAAAAATTTAGTTTTGATATAATAAATGTACTCTGAATTTAACATTTATGCAAATATAAATGCATTATACTAAAATGCATTTTTTATAAAATGTATTATGCTAAAATGCATACTCCCACCGGTTCTCTAAACTTACACATAATAAACAAACAATCAATCCTCCATTGGAGTAGAGCCAGTAATGCAGGTTGGACCCACGGGTTGGCGGACCAGCCCGCCTAACCTGCTTTCTTATTTTTTTGAAAAATATATTTTATTTTTTGACTTTTTGTATCCTAATATTATTTTACAAAGAAAAAAATAATATTAAATTATATTTCTAGGAAACTATTGAACACTTGTTCATGAAATTTGAAAGAGAATAGCATAAATATGTAATCTTATAGGAAAAAATTGGGTAAAAAAGGGGAAAAAATTTATTTTTTATCTTTTTAAAAAATAAAAAATTGGCATGTTGGACTAGTGCATTAGAGGGGGAATTTATGTGGCCATCTGGATAATGGGTTTGTCTGGTTTCATGTTTCCAGAAATTAAAAGTACGTTTAACAATGTTTTTTCACAAAACGAGATAACTCTCTTCACATATTTACCTCGGATCGCGTAAAATTACTTCTCTACCGCGTTTCCAAACGTCCATACATTTGAATGCATGCAGAACTACTTGCCCAACATATTGCATTGTACTCCTTATCAGTCAATTGCTCACGCGCGCATATATTTAGGCCGCTCAACTGAAGCAGATTATCCGAAGCATCAGATCTGATACAGTTAGATCCCAAGAAAATTAAGAGGGTTCTATATATATCGACTAATGTGATCTGACCAATTCATCACTTGATTATTTCCTGGTTTTTTTTGTTACCCTCGGAAAACTTAATGAAACGTACGTTGGTAGATCAAATTTTACGTGACGAGGTCTGCATTTTCTGTATCTGAATCTAGAGCACATGCTTATTGTTTTGTCGAAGAGAAATTCCTCCCATTTCTGGAGGCATAAATAAATAAACAAGAAGGTTGATCATGGGAAGAAAGAAAAGGAATGTATCCATTTCACTGGCTGACCAGGGCCATCTAATATAATATGGTTTGTTTTCGTTTGGTCAGGAAAGAGGAGAGCCAGCAGAGAAATTCAGTTCGATTAAAGTTTGGAGTGGTCCAGACGCTCTCTATTTCTAATTGACTGAAGATTTCTAACACTAAATGTTAAAAAAAAAAAAAATTACATGTTGGTGAAACTTTGCGTGAGATTTATTCCTTTTTCTTGCTTTGTGAAGTGCCTTTAAAAAGAGGGCGTCCTTTTATTTAATACATGAAAGCCCCTTTACGCGATAACAATGATCACTAGATCGGGTTAATGGGGGGCAATAAGAATAACGTATGGATATAATAAGAGATAAATTACATTAATTAATCATTGAATTAATTAAGGAAAAATGTAGGGACGTCATGAGGGAAATTAAACCCCAGCAGAGTAGTGCACATGACTTATATGATGACACAAGGAAAAAAAAGAGGAATGTTTCATGATTTATTGCAATAGAAGCACACTGCTACTGTGACTGTTTGGGAACGCGGTAGACAAATACTTTTAGGCAAGTCAAGAAAAATATATTAACGAAATTATTTCATTTTACGGAAAAACACGGCTAAACGTAGCGTTTGATCAATAAATAAGCCCATTATATGTGACCGTTCTTAAAATCTGTTAAAATCAACGTTAACTTCATCCTCTTTCTGAGACTGCCAACAGATTAAGCAGAAAACACCATAACAATAGCGACAAAGTCTTGTTTCATCAAGTAAGATCGACTGCACGTATCGCGCAATATCTCTGTGTTCTGTTAAAAAAAGATCTTTGAATAAATTATCAGCAAAAAACTATTTTTCCCCGCAGCTTCGTTGATAAAAGGATTGTTCAATATATCAGTACCTGTTTTCAAATTTTATTGCCCATAAATATCGGTATTCACAATGATTTTGTACGCAAAAATACTTGAGAGCAATAAGATTTTCAAACATGTATGTATGGAGATAATCTCCCTGTGATTTTAAGCCATTGCAGTTAGGCAAATATCGCGAGTATGAAGATTGAAGAAGGAATTGACAGTCTGAATCCCTGGGTCAGGACTCAGGAGCCATAAAGGGCAAAATGATATGGGGAGTTATAAGTTTGACTTTTGACAAACACAATGAGTATATGCAAGTGACGATATGGGGTACGATGGAGTTGGAAGGCAAAGATGAAGTAGACAATGAGAACGAGAACGGCACACGAATGCAGGTAGCTCCGGAGACCCCAGTTTTGTTGGTAGGTAACTGGTGTCACATGTGTTTTTGATTTTACTGTCTGTTGTCGGTACTATGATATGAGCTGGGAGATTTATGTTTGTTTGGGAAACCCCAAATCAAATTTAAAAAAAAAATGGCAATTTGTTCGTTTAATTCGCTAAGGACGTCATTAAAAGATGTTGATACGAATGGGTTCTCTTTCGACGGGGGAAAATGAAACGAAATGATGTGATTTGAACATCAGGTGAGGAGGCCGTCGCCTCAGACGTTGTGCAATTGTTTAGGTACAGCGATGGAGGAGAAAGAGGAAGAGGGGAAGGCGGAGGAAGTGGGACCCACTTTGGACTCAGGGAGGGAGGGAGGGCTTGATATGCACGTCGCTGCTGCCATTAACCAGACCAAACAGCTTTGATTCTTCAAGCAAGCTTGACCTGTTCTTCCTCCGCATTATTTCATGCTCATCGTCCTCTTGGACTTCTGTAGCATCGGAACTCGAAGAGGATGTCCGCGAAGGAAGTAACGGTCATGAGCACTTTCCCATCACAAAAAAAAAAAAAAATAAGAAGACAATTAATCATTGCGTTTTAATTAGTCAATGTGCAGATACCAAACTTGAGGGTGTGAGTCAATCGGAAGAATTGTCGGCGCAGGCGACGGCGCAGTGTGGTCCGTGATGGTAGGAAAGTGATGAAGCCGTACGCTTGACCTGGTTACGCAGTCTCGCCTCCCCCACGACATTTCCTCAACTATGTAAAGCAACAACCACGCACTGGTATTTGGGACAAGTCGTTTCTCATCCAGTGTAGTTAAAATTTACCACATCCATACCTAAATATAGAAAATGTAAATCTCATTTAATTCACTTTTGAATGACTCAGTCTCCTGGACTTTGCTTGACGTATCTCACAACATCGCGTGCTATGCGCAAACATGGGTAAGGGAATGGAAAACTATACTATCCCAACCAAACACGTCAACAAAGCATGAAATTTCTTTCTTAAGCCTGTAAGATGCAACCATTACTCCAATTAAAGCATATCTTTAGCTTCTATGGAGCCCACTCAAAGCATTTCAGTGATCAAACTAGGCATTTCTTCCATATTATTCTTTTTCACTACCACTTGGTGAAAGGGGTTTTCAAATGTTCACCATCATCAAACAATTTACTCGTGCTATAGTTTTCTCTTTCACCACCTCACTTTTTGAAAAGATCTGGACAAAAGCAACAATTGAATCCCACCCTCCCCTCCTCGGCTATATGCCTTCTTTTAACTTGTCAAGAGTCAACTCCTTTAAGCGGGGATAAATGATGGGATATGAAATAATGACCGATCAGGATTTTCGGATATATAGGATGTTTATCATTGTTATATAATATATGTATTTTAATATTGAGTGATTATCATCTTTTATCATTAATTTTAATTTTGCATTTAACTTTAAGATTCTAGAATGTTCTATCGTTAACTTGCAGGGTTAGATTGATGCCTATAAATAATATCTCAACTCATTTATTTTATAAGTTTGATGATTTCATATAACCACTTACGTCGGAATATATTGTGATAGGTTATATCAAACTCTCAATGGTCTAGCCCTAGACACCAAAATAATCCATATAACCTGTGGAAGTTTAAGACTGGATTCAGGCTTCCCCACTAACCCGATACTTTGGTTGTGGTTTTATCACAGTGACAGATGTCTATCCTGAAGGCTGACCTTAATAAGGCACAAGTTGGATTTAATAAAAGACATCGGTTTTGGTAAATTAATATCTGATTCAGGTATCAATATGCAATGCTCAACAATAACTCATATACAATTTTCCTTCACTATCACATAATTAAAAAGGTCAAAGCATGGTTTTCCTATTTTTTAATTTCAACGTTGATATAGATTGATTTATTCAATTTTAAAATAAAATAAACATGTATATTGTATGTTTGTATATGTAAATTTGGAATCAATTCAATTATTCAAACTCAACTAACCATTGATTGAGAAAAGTTGAAATTGAAAGTAGAAATTCCTACTCATGTTATGGCTTGTTTAATACGCGTAATTCATTTTGATGGAAATAGAAATGAATATAGAATTGGAGATAGATATGAAAATGTAGTTTAAAAATATGTTTGGTATGTCATGAAAATGATATATAGATTTTTAGTTGAAAAGACCTAAAAGCTCTTTAAAATTTTTAAAAAATATTTTTTAAATTTTATTTAGATTTAAAATGAATTCAATGCATTTTTGCTCAATTCAGCACATTACTTCATGGAATTGATTTCCATGCATTTTAATTGAATTAGCTTTCACATGAAAGTCAATTCTATAGTACTAAACAAGCTTTATCACATAAATGATTTTCATTTTCATATCCACCAATCCTAATTTCATATACCAAACAAGCTTTATCACATAAACGGGCTAGGGAGGGCTGGCCCTTTTTTCAAAAAAAAAATTAATCCTTTTATGCTTTTTAGAAGGAAGTGGATGATGTTTCAAACTTTCAATAGCTTCAAATATTATTTTAAACCTTATTATTTATTCTTAAATGTATATTTACTTAGGAGATTGTTGATTATATATTATATTTTTATATTGTAAATATTATTGATTATTTTTTTAAGATATATTGTATTTTTTATCTAAAAAATTAAATGAATTCCGTAAATTTTATGTAAATTTGTTGTATTATTTTTTATATAAAATTTTTTTACTAAAAAATAAAAAATAGGAAAAAAAGTAGCGGGTTTATGGGTTAACCGGCCTAAACAGGCTCGGCTAAAAAAATGGGACAAATGGGCCCGTGGGTTGAGAGGGCTGACCGCGTCCCAACACTGATGAAAAGAAGGGAAAAAATCCGGGCACAGGAAACACGCACGTGCGACATCTAACATCCACGGAGAGGCGTCAAGTCGTTTATAACTTGTAATCTTCACCCGCAGCCCGTCTTTCGCCCCCTGGAACTAAAACCCTAAATTCAACCTGTTCACTTCAATACGAGGGATCCCAGTTCGTTTCGAAGGTAAGGTTATGCCAGGCGATGGAATCCCCAGAGTTCTGTTGTATTCCGGACGAGGCGGAGAAAAATCAATTTCTGCGTTTTCTTACATTATGCTGATTTTGTTTTTATATGTCGAATTAGTTCAACTACGAGTTTTAATACTGGACACGGTTGATGTATTGGTCCCCGTGGGACGACAACCTTTCTATTTTCGATCCCTTATCTGAGCGACCCAGATGATTATTGGGATTTCTGTGTCTAGTTTCTCTCGCGTATTATGAATTCCTTGGACTAATTACCTTGTAATTATTTTACATTTCATAGGAAAAATGAGTAGACGTGCAAGCAGGACTGTCTACGTTGGGAATTTGCCCGGTGATATTCGTGAAAGAGAAGTGGAAGATCTGTTTGTTAAGGTAGTTTGGTGCCTTTCCTGGTGTTGAACGTCTCCTGGGTCTATTCTATTGATGTCTACTGCTCCTATGCGATTTTGTATCTTCATCTGGATCACCTTGTTCTATAATTTAGAGTTATTATTCTGAAATCTGAATTAGCGTGATTGAAATATTTAAAAAGGATGGTTTGAGTAAAGATTTCACTATAAATGTGATCAAGAGTGCGAATCTTGATGCACATTTCATGTTTTAGAAAGGATCTAGCTTATTCATGATGACTGGGCAATTTTTTGGTGGCTTGTAATGATAAAGGGACTGTCTTTCATTCTGGATTCCCGTATTATCGCTACTGGATTGCGAAATATGCACCAGACATTTAACTGGTCTGTTGGGGTGCGAGGCAGCTGGCCACCGTCAGACAGTGAAGGCTTCTGCAAGACTGCTGCTCCAATGAAATGAGATGGGTATAGTGTGAGCAAGGGAAGGTGGAATGATTGTAACTAGGAATATAGTAGATTAGGAAGTAGAAATTGGGAGGACATAATTACTAATTTATGCTATACTATCTGTTTGTTTCGCAACTATGATTTTGAACACAACAAATATGGGAAGATACATCTTCAAATATTTGCTGAGTTTTAAAAGGTTTATGGATCTCTGTGTGCTAAAATATCATTCATCTGAATCACGCCAATCAAGTAGCCAAGTACTATTTTCCAAGGTGTTGTGATCCAAATGGCTTAGCGACTAATTATACCCCACCTATCGCAAATCATGCAAACGTTTATAATAAGGAAATTAATTCCCTTTTTGGGTAACAAATGTTGAGTCTTATTTTGATCAAAGTAATTTGAAACTTTTAAAACTTGATATTGAAAACCATTAGAACATACCAGCACCTGGTTTCCTTCTAATACTTATTTGTGGATTTCATTTCATCCAAATTCTAGATTAGTGAAGGGGATTGTAGAAAATTAATATATTATTGGAGATGATGGGTTCGAAAGAGTAAAATCATTCATTTCTCTTCTCTAGTAATGTGCTTGCACTGATTAGAATTCCTTTCCTACAAATCTTTACTCTGCAGTATGGACACATAGCTCACATTGACTTGAAGGTTCCACCCAGACCCCCTGGGTATGCATTTGTAGAGGTGAGTTTGATTTTGCTTGGTTGATATGATTTTTCTTATTTTACTCTATGATAATTATTGATTGTTTTTGGCAGTTTGAGGATGCTCAAGATGCTGAAGATGCCATTCGTGGTCGTGATGGCTATGATTTTGATGGACATCGGTTACGGGTTTGTTATATCTTACTTGCTATGGGTTATATGATAGGTGCAGCACCTTGCCTATAGGTTAAGTTTATATCTTTTTAGGTAGAGCCTGCACATGGTGGACGTGGTCATTCATCATCCAGAGATCGACATAGCAGTGCCAGTCACAGTAATGGTCGAGGTGGACATGGGGTTTCTAGGCGCTCTGAGTACCGTGGTTTGTGATTTTTCCTTTGAAACACTTGAAACCTGTTGCAAGAAATCGTTTGATTTGTTTCCTTAATTCTTTTGTCCTTATGCAGTACTAGTCACTGGGCTGCCCTCTTCTGCTTCCTGGCAGGATCTTAAAGTGAGATGTAGTAGTTATTTAATTATTTCTGAGAATTTTTCATGGATGGTACATGAATGTTGTAAAAATTATTTTCTAAATTCAGGATCACATGCGGAAGGCAGGAGATGTTTGTTTTTCTCAAGTTTTTCATGACGGTAGAGGTGAGATATATTCAAATTGATTTTGTTTTCAATTTTCCACAATTATGTGGATCTCAGCAACTAAAAGTGTCTGCTGTCAAATTGTCGGTTTTTTGGTTATTCTTTCATGGCTTTATTTATCTTGTTTATTTTTGGCTGGAGTTGTTTGTGATCAAAAAATGCCTTATATAGTAAAAGGAAAGTTTTATCATATGGTTATAAGGCCATAATTGCCATATGTTAGTGGACATTGGGTTTTAAAGGGACAACATGTGCATGAAGCGGAGGTTGCTGAGATGAGGATACTGATATGGATGTGTGGTCATACAAAAGTGGCTGAAACTCATAATAATGAAATTCATGGACGAGTTGGTGTGGTAGTTATTGAGGGGAAAATTGTGGAGAATTGTTTGAGGTGTTTTGAACATGTTCAGAGAAGAGGTAGAGGAAAACTGAAGCGTACTTTCAAGGAAATTATAGAGATCTTTTGGTTAATAATCTATCCAAAGATATAGTATACGATAGAGCGTAATGATGTCGTTTGAACCATGTAGTCGACCCCACTTAGTGGGATTAGGCTTTGTTGTTGTTGTTTATTTTTTGTTGGAGTGTGAAGTTTGAATCTATAAAAAGGGTATTGTGATTTGTCATTTTTCCTACTTTTATTTACTTCTAACATCATTTCTGCCAAACTTCTATTTGTTATCATGATTTTCTTTAGGAACAACTGGGATTGTCGATTACACAAACTATGATGACATGAAATATGCTGTAAGTTGCTTTGATGTTATTAATTATATTACTTTCTAAGTAACATTACACATTAACACATAACCTTCCATTTTGCATTGTGTTTTGACTATGAAATGTGGGATTTTATGCCTCTTCAGATCAAGAAGCTTGATGACTCTGAGTTCTGCAATGCATTTTCTAGAGCTTATGTTCGTGTAAGAATCAAATCTGTCATTTAGAGAGGTTGTATTTGGTCTAATGAATTGTACTTATCAATATTCTGTTATTATAGGTGAGGGAATATGATTCAAGGCGGGACTCCTCTAGAAGTCCTAGTCGTGGCCGATCTTATTCTAGGGGGCGAAGTTACAGCCGCAGTCGTAGCCATAGCCGTAGTTACAGTCGAGGGCGTAGTCAGAGGTCTTGTCCACCTTACTTTGAAAACAATGCTGATCCCCATGTGAGATTTTTTGTTAACATCTGTTTGCACCTTTTATTTTATCATGCAGCAAATCTCCCAAGGGTAAATCTTCACAGCGTTCACCTGCTAGATCTCCTTCAAGATCTGTTTCGCGTTCACGTTCTCACTCAAAATCAAGGTCCCGTTCTTTGTCGGGGTATGAAATATTAGTTTTGTGTGCTTAATCCATGCTTTTGTTATTGATCATAGTCGTCGTTTACTCTTTGAAATATTGCTTTTTGCAAGAGATAGCGTTATTCACTACCTCAATGGCTGGTTTACTAGTCTTATTTAGACTATTTTAGGTGTACAAAGGGATCAAAAGAGCCCTTCCTGAAAGGATGTTTAAGATGGAATTGGGGAAATTTTTAGAGAATGAGTGTTGATGGTGAATGTGATCTAAGTAATGTGCAAGTTGTGAATAAACAATCTTGTACAGATAATTTATTTAAATGTAAACAGTATAAATTTCAATTGATTCGTTGCTAGTGAAGTCAGTTACGTACCTTTCATTGGTCTTCTTGATAAGTGTGAATGACTATAAATTGTTTCGTTACCACACTTCCCAATAATGAATGGATGAATGAACTTACTGTTGGCAGTAAGTTTCTGTGGATGGATAAGGCTATTGTGTGCAAGTACAAATGCTGTCACAAGTTCTCTTCATAAATGAAGATATAATCATTATTTGGGATACCCAACTATTGCTTTCTCCCTGCACCTTCTATAATTTTCCTCACCTTTTTTCGTGTTCATGGGGATCTGTGGCATAAGATGCCACCTTGTCAGAGTACTCAGGTTTCTCTTTCCTTTTGTTTTGTGAAAAAATTCCTTTGTTTTTTCCTTAGATATGGATACTTGGAGCAAACAGGGAATTGGAAATTAGGAACTTGGTGGGATTTGATTCAATTGCCTGCAACTCAATTTGTTGTGGAGGTATGGTATTTTTAAGATGGGCGACTTTGGATACCTTCAAAGTACATTTGTTCTAATGCTTTTAGCATGTGGATGTCCATGGGTGCTAGATTGGGAATCAAGGAGATCATGGATTGCCATTTTAGAGCGGGATGTCTTGTGTGCTAAAGCAAGTGGGATTTGGAAATCACCATCAATGAGAGTAATAAAGGGAATTTCATT
>JANTPZ010006837.1:0-11421 GCA_025593235.1 Vachellia pachyceras | reverse complement strand
ACGAGGCATTCTCTCTGTTTTCCTTTTGTTATCTTTTTTATTCAGATATTCAACGTGCAATATTTGTAATTCTATGTTTAAAAATTTCCTCAATTTATCATTGATCCTGTACATCACATCAAAAACAAATTTAGTTTTCATATTACACAGAGAACCATGGCAGCAAGGATTGACAATAGACCATTTCGTCAGAGGCTCTAAACCATGTCAAGGGCCATCTCAACTCAAGCTTAAACCACTAAATGAAGACTTGAGTAGTTTTATTACTACCTCTTAACACACACACACACACATTGTGTTTCTTGAGGGTACATCATGCCTATTTTTCTAATTTTAATGTGTTTGAGTTCTTCAATTGCATTACTTTTAAGCAAAATTCACATTTTGTTAACAGGTGGAAATATCTGAGCGCATTTGATGAACTTGCACCCTCAAACCAATCTTCAACGCATCAAATGATATAATTGTAGTAGTACTGACAACAATATTACTAACTCTCTATTCAAAGAAGATAGACTTACAGATAAAACCATACCTTGTCATCTTCTACAGTCCAACGGTAATTTTTACAGAGCTCATAGAAAGAAAACAGATCTCCCTGACAACAAAAGGTGCATGGCATTAAGATTTGAAGTAACGTCAAGTCAAAAAAGGAAATACATACATTGGTTGACATTTTCAATTACAATTTTTGCCGTTACCTCAAGAAAGGATGGATAAATTGATAATTCACGACCAACTCCAAGTTGTTCACTCTGTGAACGCAATGTAACAGTAGATGGAACTCCCACCCTTAGAGTGCTATGTGCTTCACAAGTCACAGTAACGTCATTGATAAAGACTCCGGCAAGAATTGTCTGTTGATAGTAATGATGTCTTGAATCAAACAAAAAATCTTGTACCAATCAAATACGTTTAAATGCAGAATGCACAAGTGCAGTGTCGAAGAAAACCAATATTAAGTCTAGTTTATCTGCAACAAACAATATGAAGAACTAGTACATGCATTCCACCATCTACTTTCTATTGGATAAAGAAACAGTTACGATCAAAAGAACTGTAATTGTAAAGAAGCACAGCAATACTCAAATATAGGAGGAGAAACAAAAATCTTAACTCTTTCAAACATTCTTATACATCAGCCAAACAATCCCCTTGAAACAAGCATTGGCTATCCTTCATTATGACATGAAAACCCTTCCACCCCACTAAGACGCCTATCCACTGAGTGGATAGATCTAAGCAATGTAAAAGAAAAACTACCTGCAATAAAGACTCTAAGAATTGGGGAATTTGCAGGAGTCAAGAAATTCAAGGATCTGGAAATAAATCAGCCTAGAAAAGGAGACAAAACTTATAACTAATTACAAAGAAAGAAAAAAACTCAACCGTAAAGAGGATGAGATGTTGATACTCCTTTTGGCCAGTGAATAAATGCTAATCATACCCAACTTGTCAACCATCACTTCAAAACTTAGTCGAGGAAGCCCTTTGGTTAGAACATCTACCGCTTGTTTGGTAGGAATATCCAAGTATATCATCCAAATTAGACTATTTTATTTTTCTTTAAGTGTTGATCTACCCCAACATGCTAGTTATGGCTATGATAAAGAGGGTAGTGAGTAATACCTATTGATTCCTTATTGTCTCAATACAGCTTTAAAGGGTCCAAACTAGGCATGTTACACTCTTTCATTAAGATTAAAAGGGGAAAAAACAATATGCATTATCTTTTATATATATATATATAACTAAAAAATATTAAGGTCGAGAAGGGTTTTGCATCTTACTGTATTCCCTATTGAAATTGCTGAGAGCCGTCCAGAATATCGATCAATACTTGCAATTTTATCATCATCAATAGCATATTCAACATGTACACCAAGGGTTGGGCCTCCTTTCATGGTAACCTGAGCAGATAAATGAACAAAATATTGTCATCATAAATGCAACAAATTAGGAATGTAAACTTAAAAGAACACTACTCAATACATTTCTTTCTATGATTACATTCTTAAATCAAACGTGAATTTCAAGGTAGCATAGATAGTACTTGCAATCTAGAACATACCACATAAGAAGCACCAGGTAACAGGAATACACTTTGAGGGTGGATTCTTGGTGGTGCATAGACTTCCACTTTAACAACCTGACTCCGTGTCTCAAGTCCAGAATGCCTAATGGAACTGACCTGGTTTCCATGAATAGCCAATGAGATTTGCATTTTCAAGTTTCTTTATATTGAGACAGACCAAATTGACTGCAATGGACAATGGACTTACATAAAGGGTTGTGATTCCAAGAAGTCTCCCCTGGATTTTAAAAGTTGGCGCCGAAACATATCCATCAACAAGACTTGAGGAACCACCATCATCCATGAGTTCAATTATATGATCCTCAATGTGAACCTTAATTTTCATGTAAACAAACTGCATCGTAGGTTCCAATCCATTCAGTTTTATTCTCCAAAAAATGCATGGGGGGAATTTCATTGTAGAACAATAATATTTATGTCCAACATGCACAGGAAATTGAGTGTGTCTTTCAAAACAATAGAAGGAAACAATTTAAACCTGAGAAACATGAAAAGTCCTTCCATCATTAGTACCAACCAACAGGTCAATGGTTTGTAAACTTCCTTCCTGAAAACATCAAAATAGCAAATGATGTAGCAAATTTAGACCAAAAAAACAAGAAAGAAGAACTTCATAGAAGGCATACCATTAGGCTAATCTTATCTCCTGACATGATTTCAATCCACTCTATATCTGCAACTTGGACCTGTAAAATTGAAGGTTCAGACTTCAGTAGCCCATAATTCAACAAAAGACATCAATTGACTAACATGAGAAGGCATTGCCTCTGCAAAACTTGAAATTTTAATCCCATTAAGCTGGTACGTGATAGAATTTCTTACAACGTCAAGCTAAGTCAATGCTTAAAATGGTAAGATTTTACTTGAAAGTAGAGCCTTAACTAGACATACGAGCATATGCAGCTGAACTTTGTTAATTTGGTCCCTATGGAAGTAAGTTATTATTTAAGAAAATGAAGCACATATTATCACACTGCAAAACTACACAATGAGCCAAGTTGCAATTACTAATTTATATCACCAACTAATAAGCAAGAGATAACACAAAAGCGTTAGCCATTCTTATTATGTAAAAAAGGGGCTTGCCTAGTCAAAACTAAGAGTTGTGATTCATAAGCACACATCCATAAAGATGCATGTGTTTGTGAAGGACCCAGTAATGCTGTGGGCCACACCTACAAGAGACAGTCCAAGAACTCAAACAAGACACCGAATAGAGAAGAGACCCAAGGTAAGAGAGTTAGTGGGCCCAGGAAGAAGGATGGCAGTGGCAAGACGGTTATCTAGGGTTGTGTGCCAGAGGAAAAGGGCATGGAAAGAATATAGAACTGGCTTTTTGGGAGAGCTCCTGACCTCTCCACCTTTAGGAATAGCTGCTGTTTTGATCATTGTTTTCTTTTCCTGTTTGATTGTAATCTGGAACTGTGCTTAGTTAGCTCATTTTCCCTATTCCCTCTTCCATTTCTCATTTAAGAGGAGTTGTAGCTGCTAATAATACTAGCAGTTTCATCAGTTTGAAAAACAGGCTAGCTGTTTCAGCTAGATGATTGGTGAACAAATTAGCTTGCTGGTACTCTCAAGCAGTTTTCTTCTAGTCCATTCAAGCCAACTGAACCAAGGATTCACTGAACTGGCCAGCTGGGTGGAATTACCTGGACTCAAGCATGAATAGGAATCATCAGCAAAGTGCCACCACTAGGTTTGAACCCCAGCAATGGTGCATGCATTTGAAGTCGGCAACCATTAAGTCAAGTTTCTAGTTGTATTCCATAAGCAAAACAAGTCAATGTTATATAATGTTCTTTCATTAAATATTAATTGCTCAATTTACAGCATAAAAGTTTAGAAAAGGTTAACTATACTGGCAGACTATCTTTTAAACTACTATTATTTTATTACTGAGGCTATCTTGGTAATAAATATTCAACAAGTAAAATTATGAAATAAGAGATATATTCAGCAATATTCTAGATATAATAGTACATAAATTTAATCATTTTCATCTGAACCATTAATTTCTAATTTCTAATTCATTTGGTTTCTAACAAACTATGATCCACTCTTTCCGTATAATGGAATATTAGTTTCCAGGATCTTATTGTTGTAAAATATAAACATCATCATCTTATATGTATGCAAAATCCTCATAATAAAATTGATGTAGAAAACATTATCTCTATGAGATTACCAGGGCAAGATGTTTTTAAGGAGCATGGAAGGTTTTCAGGAAAACAGGATGATTAGTCAAGCATGGCCCAATGTAAGAGAAAGAGAGGGAATGTATTATAGTTTAATGAGTTGGAAAAAAATAGACTAGAGATAGAAAACCATATAGTTTCCTCACATATCAAGCACTTCAAATTGAGAGGCAAATGAAACTTACAAGTGCAGAAGCTGTGAGTGGAGGTGTTAACCCAATGTCAAACACGGTCAGATTAGCTATCCCCAATCCTTTTGGGGACAAAATTAGTTGTAAGCATTGTAATCCTGATGGAGGTTGGATAAATTCTACCACTTGAGAATCATTTGCAACGGCTTCCAGGAAACAGCTTCCACCAGTAATTGACAAATTTATCTGGAAGCAAGCACGTGAAATAGAAAAAGAAGCTTTAAGTAATAGTTATGATAAATAAATGAGTGGATTCCAAGAACAAAAAAAATTGGAAAATATTAGCATTGCTGATGTAAGTGAAAATCCATATAACCCTGAATGAGATGGATACCAGCATTGGGGAAGAGAAACAATCATAATATTGCACACGTACCCTTCAAGACTTGATAACCATGCTCACAAACCATAGCAATTCAGATATCTCAGCCACCGATATCAATAAGGGTTCTTACTTTTAGATATATAATCTTTTGTATTCAAACATATTTTGGCAATTTCTAATAAACAATTTTTCTCAAGAACTGACAAACGAGTAGGCATCAAATTTAAGTTTTATGTAGAATTACCCATGCTCTTCTGCACCTTCTACAATGAAAAATCTACTGACCGCTATTGGTTTAATGTAACAATAATGATATTAAAAATTTGCATGTGCCAACAGACAAAACTCCAGTGTATCTAATATGGCAATTTTGAAATGTATCCAATTATAAGAGACGCAATTATAAATTTGTCCAGCTGATTTTGAAGCCCTTTTATCTATCAATTTTAGAATTTTGGGAGGTAAAAGAAGCATAAAGTTTTTTGGAATTCCGTAACTTTTTCTTGTTTTTAAAGTCTTTACTTAGAGCAGAAAGCTGGACTGTTTGATCAGCATTTCTTTGGCCACATCTTTTTGGGGAGAGGATCATTTTCTCGGCCAGGCTGTGGGTTACAGCTAAAGAGCTGGTGGTTTTTACAAGAAAGTTTGCACATTGGATCCACAAAAGGATTGGAAAGTTCTTTTGGTCATAAGTCTGTAATTTTGTTTCGTTTCCTTTATTTCTCGATTGTATTGTGAGGATAACTTGTCCTCATTTTTGTATTGCTCCTCTTAACTTTAATAGAATCATTTCCTTTAACAAAGAAGGTGACAAAGAAGAAGAGGGAATGAGGTAAAGATATCCTCCTAAAAAAGCCCCAGATGCCGTAATATTGGTATCCCATCAAAATTAATGGTAATCCTGATTTGGTGCAACCATCAGAGAATGAGAGAATGGTGTGGCATAGTTTTGGAACAACCAAGTTATACACAGTGAAAAATAGGCTTCTTCTGCAAGAAATCAGTCAGTGAATAATGATAGAATACTACTATGGCCTCGCACATCAAAATTAACATAATTCACTAATTAGTAAAAAGAAACACCATGGTGCAGCCAATTAAACAAGTTTGGCCCTTCCTATGGGACAAACTCAAGCAATATAGCAGATGCCTATATATATTAGTGTTACCTTTGCATCCGGATTGAAATAAAGCAAGCTGAATTCTGGATCAATTCGCAGGCTAGAAATAAGCTGCATCATTGAAGTGATGTCACGATAAAAATTAACATTCTAAGACAAACAAAATGATAAGATAAATAGCAGTAATGTATAATGATAACAGAACTGAGGAAGAGAGATTCATAACATGATGATTATTTGATTTTAATCATGTGTAAAGAACTCTCTTAGCTTGAAGAACAATTAGTTCCACCAAAAAGTACCTGTAGATGAACTGCATCTGTTAGAATAATTGCAGATTCCGGATAATGATGAAAGGTTATACCCCGCAAGCTATCATGAAAACCAGTAACAGTTGCACGAACAATGCACTAGAAACAAAGAATTTAACGTCAATATTGTCAACCATGCATTAACTAAAAAACCAATATTATCAGTCCTGATCCATTTTACAAGACCAAAAGTTTGACAAACTAGTTGAGGTAACACTGCAAGCAACAAATAAAAATGTAAATGTAAAACTTTTAAGTACCAGTCCCGATTCATTTTGCAAGACCAAAAATCTCTCCCAACTGTTGGACTCCACTATATCATGAGCATCATCCCAAGATGCAAGTCCATCACAACTGTTAAGTCCCCAACTCAAACTAAGAGAAGATGAGTTTGCAAAAGCTTCTCCAGAATCACTGATTCCCACAGCAGATAGCCGAATAGTGCGCCCATTTGCCACGGTAATAGGCACATCACGCAATCGCTCTGAACTACGATCAGCTAAAATTGCTGCTCTGATAACATCATGCTCATTCACTGAAATGCACAGTTTGCTCAGAAAAGAATATAGAAGGAATTTTCAAATACATTATGTCAATCACTGCAACTAGGATAAAGAAAATAGTCTTAACCTGGTTCATCAGCTATAAGTACAATTGAAGAAGGAATGCTGCATGTAACTGACAGACAAGCTTCAGACACAGAAGGCAGAGGATGGTCATCCCCTACCAAGTTTCCACGTCTAAAAATAAGTTTCTGAGTCATTTGAAACCAGACATGGTTATTTTAGGCAATTACAACCTCATCAAAGATGAATTAGGAATTTATCTAGCAAGAAAAGAAGGCAAAATCTTACAAAAGTTCCCAGTGTTTGACAGAAAACCCGATATAAAATCCTGCTGGCAGGCACCCGATGCACAAGAACTCCAGCTTCAGTCAAAGCATCTTCTTCAGTTAGAACTTCCACATTTTCAAGGAAGCCAACATGTTTTCCCCATGGCTCAGGTCCACCAATTAGCAATATATCTAAATTTGATCCAGGCACCAGATATAACTTCTCTAAGTTAACTAATTGCTTATTCGCTTCCCCTTGAGCCAAGTCATACCAGTAACCACCAAATCGGTTCCCATCACTTGCTTGATATGCAACAAGAGGTAGATATGCGGCAACACGTAAAGATGCCTTAAAGACAATAGGTCCATGGAAAGAGTGGTCAAACTGGTGATATTCTTTAGAGAGTGTGGCATGTATCATAGCTTGACCAGGACTTGAAGCATAAATATGGACCCAGGAACATGGAAAGTAATCAGTGGTTGAAAGCAGCTGATTATGTCCCAATGTTTCCAGGTATGACAAGTCCTGAATTGCATTGACAATGACAAAAGACTCACTTCCAGCCTTCCACATTATCAAAGAACTAAAGGCATCACATCTAGTGAAAGAAGCACCTGAAATGGCCAAATCAACATAAGCAAAAAGGCAAAGCAGTTAAAGAGTAAATCAAATTACATGATATCCTGTCATTTGGTGTCACCATTAGATGCTTTCATTGTGACAGCAGCTTGAAGATGTGATCCAACAATAGTTTCCACAGGAAAATTATGAAGCATAACCATTGCAGATGGGACAGAAACTTCAACAATCACCTACAAGAAAGTATAGATGAAGAAACAAAATCATGATTCAACTTGTGCAGATATCAAAAACAAATTGAACAAGAACATAAGAATAGATTATGCATGAATCGGGAACACACAAATGGAACAAAGAATTTGATAGAAACATCTCTCAAAATATTATCTAATTAGGAAAAGTGAAAATCTCACTATCAACTTATTGACTGCATAAAAGAAAAATTACACCTGTCATGATATTCAGCAAATGCAAAGAACAAACTGCATCAAATATAGTCATGATCTCAAAAATCTTCTGAGATCAGCATTAAAGGAACTGAAATGGCTACAGAAAAATTACGTATGGGATATAGTGCCAGAAAAAATACCATACGCATGATTGAGGAAAGAACGTTTTGATTGATGTGATGGTTTATAACTGTAGCGTCTAACTTGAAAACATTTTTGCCATGGCAATTCACAAGAAATATAACTGAGAAAGGAATATGTCATTCATCAATTGTTTTCCACCTCTAAAGGCAAAAAAATTGGGCCTCAGAAAACCTCCTTTCTAGAGGAGAATAAAATTATAGGGTGAGGGTTGGGTGCTGAGTTCTAACCCACTTGTGAAAAACTGTGTTTATTGACTAAACGGAAGGACATTTTTCACAAAACGTATACTAAGAGCAGGTGCTAGGGGAAAATGCACAATGTTGGGAGAGATTATAACAGAGCTGAATGAATAAAATACAGTGCATCACAATCAACAGGCACCTAAATTTTTAAAAAACTATTATAATTTGACTGCTTTTCAATTTCCATAATATGAACAAATTAAAATTAACCTCAAAGAATTTAGGAAGAATTCAAGTATCATGCTGCATAACTCGGAACTTTGTGAAGAAATCAGTGAACTTACCTCATCATAATTCAATGAATCATGCATGGATAGCACCATAATAGTAGCTTTACCAGGCCTTCTAGCCTGGACAACACCAAGAGTTGACACCGATACAATAGATGTGTCTGAAGACAACCATCTATAGTCACTGGCAGCTTCTGCACAACCTATAGCATGTAGCAGGACATATCAGAAAAATAGTTTAGCTGCTCCGAATTTCACTGAACAGGAAAAATTACCAACCTCCTATAGCCTTTAGCTCCACTTCCTGATAAACAGAAGGGACCCAGGGCAGAAGGATGCTTTGTGGCTGATCACCTTCACCACTCAACCTGACTCTTACTTGATCACAAACCATGGTCTCCTGCACAACCTTGATAACCTAAAATATATAAATAAACAAGTGAGACCTCCTTTCTGTCAAAAAAACACAAACCTGCTCTACAATAGTGACAGATTAGAATGTTATAGTAGGCTGATAAGTCTACAATCAAGAAAACCCTCTCTACATTCACAAACAAAAAAGAAAAAACAGTGACAGATTAGAGCATGTATAAGATTGTTGCAGGTAAGATCACAATATGGCTCATCAAGAGAAAAGAGGCTGTACAAGGTAAAGGAATCAAAGGAGAAAAAAAAGAATTAGAAGAAATGGACATGACCTCCTTTCTGTCAGCATTCCCATAAGGATAGCTCAAAGAAGCTGTCAATTTTCCAAGTCCTGGTGACTGTGCTTTCAACACTTTAGAATTTTGCCAACCATGTTCAATGGCAATACCATTCAAGACCCAGACTGTCTTCCCATAATCAGACTGATCATCATAAATCTTGACATCATCATTCTGCATTGTGAGGAAAAATCTTGTAAGTGAGCAATAACTAGAGGAAAAGCAAGTGAACAATTTATACGAGAGGATTAGGGTTGATTACAAGAGAAATTTACAATAAAGGCATTCCATACATAAAGCAGAAGTGAATTTGGTCGTGGGCAAAAAAAAAACAAGAAGTGAGATTGGTCAAGGTAAGTCAAAACAATGGTGACAAAAGGCACTGCCATTTTTTTAGGTGCATACATAGGCTTAAGTCAATATGAAAGAGTTAAGATTACCAATTGCAAGGATTAAACCATGCCTTCCGATAGGAAGAGTTAATTTACCTCAAATGCTTGAGCTCTTACAGGTTAAATTTTAAAAAATAGTAGATAATCTTGAAATTTTAGGATGTAATTCTTTTTTGACAGAGGAAAGGATCAGCTTGTCTTCCTTAAAATTTTATAAGTCATCATTGATGAAGTAACCAAGTGGCATAGATAGATCCTTTCACTTATTTGATGCATAGCAGTTTGCTGGAGAGAGACAATTTTTTAAGATGACAAAATCTTGCTGAAAGAGATACATCAAAAAATTGTGAGAGCTTGGTTTCTTGAGCATTCTATCCACTCAAAGCTTTGCCCTCCAGGGATTTTCCTCCATTTCAGGTGGAGGCCGCTCTTATAATATGAATTTCCATTTACCCAACAACTGAAGCTATTAGGAAAGGAGCCTAAATATCATGCGCAACACACAAGAATTAAACTCATGCACTAGTCATGTAGATCACAAAATAAAATAAATAAAAGATATAACCAAAAAAAAAATCGTGGAACAATACACTAATAAGGCATTGATTATAAATTGTTACCCAAAAATTTTATTTTACCTATCTTGAAAGCAACATTTCTTATAA
Source organism: Vachellia pachyceras (assembly GCA_025593235.1). NCBI lineage: Eukaryota > Viridiplantae > Streptophyta > Magnoliopsida > Fabales > Fabaceae > Vachellia > Vachellia pachyceras. The sequence goes on along the minus strand of JANTPZ010006837.1, from coordinate 942 downwards.
GCTAAAAAATGCCCTATTTTACAAGGTAGTTGGTCCTCATGAGAAAATGCCACAATAGATCTAAAAAATTATAAATATCATTATCAGCAATATTTACATGGGTACAACAGTAAACTTCCACTCCTGAACAACCACAGTCATGGATAATTTCAGTTCTATAGCTAAAGCATTCTGGAAGATCGGAATATGAAGCTACATCTGAAAATAGTTGAAAACCAAAATCAATTTCTCATTTTGAGGAGAGACCTGAGAGGATAATTAGCCAACTTGTGCGGGCATAAGCCTTCGAGATAAAACAGAATAAACGTCACGACAAAATGGAATTCAGAAAATTGAACAAGCAAGTTGTCCCTAATTCTAGACATTCATGATTTGAAATAAAGAGGCTACCTGCAAATCAGAGAAGAAATAACTTTTCAGTACAGAAGTGCTTTGCCAATGCTAGTAAAACAATTAAAGTACTACAACATATGCTACCTCTGTGATATAGATCTCTTGAGCATCAGGACCATAAGTAAAAGCCTTCATCTGGATGAGATATTGATGACCAGATATAATGTACCAACGGGCCATAGAAGGAATGGGATCGATTCCTTCAACAGGGTCACCAGAACTAGATAAAGGTGTCATGTATAAACACAAAGAATCTGGTAGGACAACATTCAGCGAAGATACTTGTGCATGACCAGCAACCCTTGTGTCTTCAACAATGACAGTGGTCATTCCCAAGTTTTGTGCATGTACTAACCCCATTGTAGCATCAATTTCAGCAACTGATGTATTTGACATAGACCAGACATGATGTGGTGAAGGTAAAATGACCACTGCAAATGCCATAAAAAGTACTGGTAAAGACTAAGGACCGGTCATGATATGCTGACCTACAGCATAACACAATAAAAAATGTAAAAGAAATTCGCAAGGATAAGTTTGCAAACTAAA
>JANTPZ010006836.1:0-11015 GCA_025593235.1 Vachellia pachyceras | reverse complement strand
CATCATCACCCTCCTCAACGCCGTCGGAACTCCAAGGTCCAACCTTATTCCTTTCTCTTTCCCCTCGTAACCAAACCAGCATACCTATAAGTTCTTGAAGACAACTTGTGTATTCGTTCTTGTACTTGTGTTGATTTTGTTGGACGTGTGTGTTTTGTGTGTTAAGGTCGCTTCATTTGCTGGTGTTCTGGATTCTTTTTGAGAATTGCATGTCTCTGCATCGGACAAAGGCAACGATCATTGGTCTGCTGGAGGCGAGTCGAGTGAATGAATGGGTTGTCACTGAGAAGCTTGGAGATGCTCTCAAGTCTAAAGCTGCAGCTAAAGCACCCAAGAAGCCTCGATTCAGGATTGGAGACAGGTACTGTATATATTTCTTTCTGGCTTCTTCATCACATAACATTCACTGCTCTATGAATCACAAGTATTTACCAATATGTGGGCGCTTTCAGGATTCACTTGTTGGAACTTGGAGTTGGATTCTACCTCTTCTTCTGTGGTTGCTACGATGTGCTGTTTGGGAAAAATCACTACTTTATCTTCCTTTATATGCAAGCAATTGCCTTCTTTATATTGGCCTTTGGATATGTTGGCACATTCGTTCCAAACTCCTCCTAGAAGAAGAATCTCCTCATTCGGCAATTCCAGTTCATGTGCAATCACTCTCTCTGCTCTGTAAAATATAGAGTAATGTGTTTTTCAGCAAGGGGTACTTCTGGGAATTATAGGTTGTTAGTACAAATTAAAGAAGAGGAAGAAAAGGGCATATGCATAATCAAAAAGTAAGTGGCTTGAAAGAAATTGATGAATAGGTTTTTCTTGTGAATAGTGAGCAAAAAAGGTAGGCAAATTACAAAGTTATTGCCATTGAAATGAAGTATACAGGCGAAGAAACACAGCACTGGGGGAGTCGGAATCCTCAATAGAGAAAAACAACTTTTGATTGGATGGATTGCTTGTTAGAGTTTGTAGCAACTTGTTAATCATCATTGATTGTTTCTTTTTTTTTTCTGGTGTTTCTCTACAGTGTATTCGTTTTTACAGTTTAAATAAATGGGGAAAGATTATACAATTTTTTTTTTGGCAACAGCAGCTGGGGTTAAATTAAAGGTTCACCGCCCCTTTTCCCTTGTGTATGCATTTATTAAAGTTGGCCCAGCGGATGGGAAGTAGAAAAGAGCTGGCTAGAGTGATTTCCATTATTAAGAGAGCGTTGTGATTGTAAATGGTGGCATATCCAAAGGAACTGACTCTCTGTCCATCCCATTTGTGCAATCCACCCAACCATTGTAGATACGTGTCAATTCCGAATCTTAAGTGAGAGAATGATATTGGGTCCGTTTGGGAACGCAGTAGAGAATTACTTTTACGCAAGTCGAGGTAAATATATGAAAGAGATTATCTTGTTTTACGGAAAAACACTGTTGAATATGCTTTGGGAGAGTAAATAAACTTTTTCAAACAACCACTTTATAATTTTTTGGGCCGGGAGGAGAGAGAACACTGGCGGCATCATAACACGCTGTCTTCAACTAATTTGAATTCTCTGAAATATATTTCATGAAGTGAACTAACGTAAAAAGCCCGCTTTTTCTAGGGTCCATGTGTAGGAATTAGACCCACCTTTACAACCTTTTTTTACTTTCCACGCTATATGGGGACTAGATCACCCCGCGGCCCTCCGGATCCACATTGATATGGCCTGGACTAGTACCGGAAAAACGGGCCAGCCCGCGGGTTGAGCCCGCCAACCCGCGGGCTGGGGGCGGTTCGGGCTGCCATTGGCCCGCGGGCTAGGGCGGGTCAGCCCGCTTTTTTTATTTTTTTAAAAAAATAATACTTTTATAACTTTAATAGGAAGATGATGATGTTTCAATGGCTTCAAATATTATTTTATATCTTAAATGCATACTTACTTTGAAGATTGTTGATTATGTATTATGTTTTTGTATTATAAACATTGTTAATTATATTTTTTTAGAAATGTATTGTATTTTTTTCCGAAAAATCAAATAGACTTGGTAAATTTGTTGTATTATTTTTTTAAAAGAAAATTTCAATAAAATAATAATAAAAATAAAATTTAAAAATATAAAAAAAAGTGGCGGGCTCGAGCTGCCAAAATGGCAGCCCGTTTTCAAACGGGCCAAACGTGCTGAGCAAGCCCGTTTCCCAGCACTAGCTTGGACAAACGTTAGATTTATAATGCATTTTAGTAAAATATATTTATATTTAAATAAAGTTAAATTCAGAATGCATTTATATTTAGATAATCATTAGATAGGTGAATTTTGATGAAAAATTACCTAAAAAACATGAATCTAATTAAATAATATATACTCATATAAATATATTATTTTGTATATTGCAATAAAATTTAAAAAAAATAAAATGATAAAAAATGGATTAAATGAAACATCTCAAATTTTGACCAAAGGCCATGTGCAATGTAATTAAGGCTTTGGGAAGGCAATTACAAAATTTTTGAACTGGTTTAGATAAATTTTTGGATTAAAATTTATTTTTGAAAACTATATTATTCTTAAAGAAATTTGAGAAAGATAAGTAAAGTGCCCAAAATTTATAAGAAAAATTATTTTACATGTTGAGGGTCAAATTTTAGGAGCAAGTTACTAATTGGAATAAGAAAAAAGGGACCAAAATGCAAAAAGAGAAAGTGTGAGAGGGTAAATTTGTCATTCACTCTTCTCACACATGCCACACACGTGGCACGACCATTTACACCCCACAGAATTCATCTTCGTCTTCGTTCTTTTTTTTAGGTGAAATACAAACTGAAACAATCAGTACACACGCGGCACACTAACTCCCTCCATATCCTCTACAATCACTTTAGCGACAGCAACAGGTGCATTTTCCCATGTTATCATCTGCTCTTCTTGCTCCATGCTCAGTTTGGCAAGTATATCCGCACATCTGTTCCCCTCTCGATAAGTATGAGATATCACAATCTGCCAGTCACGCTCCCTCAAATTCTTGAAGCGTCTACTGAGCAGAAAACAACCATTTACTTCCCTTTTTTTTAATTAATTCCTCTACCAGTAAGGCTGCATCTAACTCAACAATCACTTTCTTAAACCCCATCTCCCACATCAGGTTTAATCCTTCTACTACCCCCCAAAATTCTGCCTTCATTGCCTGGCAATTTTCCAGTCTGCATGAAAAGCCTCGCAACCATTCTCCTTGATCTCCTCTGATCACCCCACCACAACCAGCAATTCCAGTATCCATCTCGAAGCCATCTGTATTAATCTTGCACCATCCTGCCTCAGGTTTTTTCCACTTAATCATATTCACTTCTGGAGTTCTTACCCATTCCAGCTTGTCATCCTATGTGCATTCGTACTGCTTAATAAATTGCTTTATCTGATTTCCTTCTGTCATTGGCCGAGTAAATTCCAAGTCATGCACCTGGAGATTTCTCCATTTCCAAAGAAACCAATAGGTAACAGTAAAAGTTTCAGGCTAGTTGAGCTCATTCGTGTCTTTCGTCTTCTGCCTCCTCAGAATGTTCCATTGCAACCAGGTACCCAGATCCATTCCAAAGAAATTTCCTCCCTCCTTATCATGTAATACCTGATTCCATATTGATCTAGCTAAAGGGCAATCCCTTAAAGCATGTATTATCATCTCCTACTCTTGTTGACATAAGGGACACAAATCTATACCCCCTCCCCATTTGCTCGTTCGCTCCTTTGTTGCTAGTCTGCCATGCATAACCAGCCACAAAAAAGTTCTGACACGCTCAGGAACTCTCAACCTCCATACTGTCTTCCAAATTTTATTAATTGTACCCCCTTCATAACCTCTTAACCATCTGTATGCAGATTTCGTGGTGAAATCCCCATTGGTGGAACTCCTCCATTTAATCTGATCTGGGCCTCCATCCGGAACTAGGGGCAGCATGCCCTTAATACAGTCCCTGATATGATCTGGCACGCATGTCTTGAACCTTTCTAAGTCCCAGTTTCCATCCTCATCCAGAAGGTCTCTTACTGTTAGCTTGCTCTCAATCTTTTCCTTTTCTGGTACATGGTTAATCAGGTTGCCTTCAACATTCACCCATTTGTCCATCCATACGTAAGTGTTGGTACCATCCCTTACCTCCATCATACAGTTATCTCTTACTTTTGGCCATAGCTTTACCAATTCCTTCCACAATCTAGAGTCCCCTGGTTTTGCTTCCAGAGCACCTTCCTGATAAGTTGTTCTACCATACTTTCCTTTAAACACTATAACCCACAAATCATCTAGTCCGGTTCTGATCCTCCATAACAATTTACACAGTAATGCCTCGTTCATTTCTTTGAAAGACATAATACCCATCCTTCCTTGCTCTTTCGGTTTACATAGAGTGCTCCACACAACATCATGCCATTTTTTCTCCCCAAATAAACCTCCTATGGGCTTTCTCCAGCTCCTCTAGTATGCTCTGTGGTATCCTATCATGCTGCATGGGATAAATTGCCATAGGTCCAGCAACTGACTTCACCAACGTGATTCTGCCTGCTAGGGAGAGGCTACTTGCTTTCCAGCCACTAAGTCTTTTTTGCACTCTCTCAACAGTTCCTCTGTATTTATCCCTCCATTTCCTTGGGTTTTTTTATTTCAGCCCCCAGATATCTTCCAAGCTCCTTCACCTCCTTGAACTTGCATATTGCACATATTTCTCTTCTGGTTTTCTTCTTCACATTAGGGGAGAAATATATTTGTGTTTTTTCTCCACTGATAGTATGCTCAGACGCCTCTCCAAACTCATGCAGACATTCAAGAATGGCCTCCATTTGTCTGGTTCCTGCTTCTGCAAACAAAACTAAATCATTAGCAAACATCATATGTGATATCATGGGACCCTATCTACCCGCTCTCATTCCTTTCCATTTTTTCTTTCTCACTCTATCTAGAATTAGATGAGTCAGCTTTTCCATGCCAAGTACAAACAGGTACGGGGACACTGGATCTCCTTGCCTTAGCCTTCTAGTGGGGTAGAACTCCTCTAATTTCTCCCCCTGCCATAAAATACTTGTAGCAGTAGTATTTATACAGCTCATGATTCTCTCTTTCACCAATTCTGGACATCCAACTTCAACCAGGACATTATCCATGAATTCCCAACTGATTTTATCATAGGCTTTCTCCAGATCAACCTTAATGGCCATATAACCTCTCTTTCCTTGTTTCTTCTTCATTGAATGAACTAATTCATTAACAATTATAATATTGTCATGAATATTCCTTCTTGGCACAAAACTCGCCTGGAAAGGATATACAATTTTGGCCATAATGCTCTTAAGTCTCTTCACCAATATCTTAGTAAAAGTCTTATACAGCACGTTGCATAAAGATATGGGCCTTAGCTGATTCACCTTTTCAGGTTCATCAACTTTAGGGATTAAAGTTACCAGCGTTTTGTTCACATCCCTAATTCTTGCAGGTTCTTCCCACATTCTCCTCACAGCTTCAGTCACCTTCCCGCCAACAATGTCCCAATTCTTATAGAAGAACAGAGCTGGATATCTATCTGCTCCTGGGGCCTTCAATCCCCCAATAGAAAATACGGCCTCCTTGATCTCTTCATCCTTCAAGTCTTCACTAATTTGCTCCCAATCCTCACTTTCTATCTGCGGCCACCCGTGTCTTGTACTACACCATTGCCTCTCCTTTATCTCTTCTTTGAATAATTTTTGAAAGAATTTATTAACTAAGCAACCAATCTCCTCTTTCCCCTCAACCCACTCATTCTTCTCATTTTTAAGCATCAGAATTCTTGCTTTCCTCCTTTTCATATTAGTCTTCGCATGGTAATATTTTGTGTTTCTGTCTCCATCATTCATCCACTTTGTCCTAGCTTTCTGGAACCATAGAATTTCCTCCTGTGCCAGTACTTCTAATAATTCATCGTTTATTTCTTTTTCCAACTTGTCCAAATAGAAACTATCCTTCTTTTGATTAGAGCTTTGTATCTCAGCTAGCCTTCTTAGCAATTTATTCTTCCTCATAGCAATGTGCCCAAATTCATGAATGTTCCAGTGTTGGAGTTTTCCTTGCAGGTTCTCAAGTTCTTGACTGATGTTACCCTTTCCTTCCCAGTTTGCATACAACATAGATTTAAAATCCTTATGTAGTAACCAACTTACTTCAAATCTGAAAGGTCTCACTCTAATATCCCCTTTTTTACTTGTCAGCTGAATCAATAAAGGGTGATGATCGGATTTTATTCTTGGCCCCACTTTCACAAGTGCCCCATTAAACACATTGTTCCATTCTTTGTTGCATAGAGCACGATATAGCCTTTTATACAATCGCTGTATAGGATACACCTTTGGACCCCTCCATGTGAATTTAGGGCCCACTGGCCCCAGTCAATTAATTTGGCTCTATCAATGCTTTCTCTGAACCTCCTGTATTTACAATTATCAATTCTTTGTCCCCCTCTTTGTTCACTTGGCTCCTTTATGTCATTAAAGTCCCCAACTAACAGCCAAGGTTTGTTTCCTTTTCTTGATAATGCTTCAATTTCCTCCCATAGAACTCTCCTTTCACCTTCTCTAGGACTTGCATATACAGCTGTGAATAACCAAGCTTCTTTACTTAAGCCTAAAACCTCACAGTGTATAAACTGCTTCTGCGCCATAATCACTTTAACTTTTATTTCATCATCATTCCATAACATCCAAATACCACCTGACATACCCTGGGCCTCAACAACTACTTGGTTCACGAAACCCAGATTTCTCCTTACCTTTTGAGCTGTTTCACCATTGCATCTAGTCTCTACAACTACTCTAAGCCTGGGCAAAAATTTTCTTACATATTCTTTAAGTGCAGAGCTGAATGCTTTTTCAGCTGCACCCCTAGCATTCCAGACAAAAATCATCATAATTAACTGATTAAAAACAAATCTTTGCTAACTCTCAACCATACCTCCTCTTCGGGATTCTCTCCCTGCACATTAGTTCGTTGCTACAATTCTCTTCCGCAGGGTTGGAGTTTCCATTCTGCTTCTGTATATTCATTTCTTCATCCACAGGGCCTAGATCTATTTCCTCCTCTAAGGCATCTGGAGGTTTAACTTCTAAGCCCATATTCTCTTCCTCTCCTTTATCTTGTCGGTAGCCCAATCTCATCTCTCCAATCGGCCCAACTCTTTCCTTCTGCAGATCCTTCACAGGCCCCATTAATTCCCCCTCGTTTTGGCCCAAACCACTCTCTTGTGTCCCTTTCATTCCTTTTCTCTCTCACACACACATCATCTTTAATATTCTCCCTCCTCTCTCCTGTCTCTTGTCCCATCTTCCCCTTCTGAGTTCCTTGTTGTACTTTCTCCTTAATATCCTTATTATCTCTCATTTTTCCTGTACTTCTTTCTTTCCTTTCCTTCGTTCTATTCTCCTGATCCTTACATGTTCCTTTATTTTTCTTTTCACCAGCTACGCACTTCCCTTCTCTTCGACCTCCTACTGCGTTAGAGATATCCTGCAATGGAGTACGGTTTTCTCCTCTTGACTCAGCCTCCCAGTTTTCGCCTTCTTCTGTGTCCAGAGCAGCAAATCTCGAGGCAACTTCTATTCTTGTCTTCTCAGCCCTGTCTCCTTTCTGCCATCCTTTTTCAGTCCTACCATCCTTAACATACGGACGTCTACCTCTCCTAGATTCTTGGGCCACCATCCACCCCCATACTTGCTTGCCGGAGCACCCTCCGGCATGTTACTGTTGCTTCTTGCTTCTCTTCCTTGCTCTTTCCTTTGCCCTACTAGTTTCTCTTGCTATGTTCTTCTTTTTGCACAGTGATCCACATCATGCCCATATCTCCCACAGTAAAAGCAGATGAGATTTAGGCCTTCATATTCAATCTTTAACTCATTCCCATCCACCGAATATGAGGGGAGCAGCGGAGAGTTTATGTCCACTCCTACGCAGAGTCTCGCATACATTGTTCTTGCTCTGGTCAAAGTCATTTCATCCACTTTTATGGCTCTTCCTATTTTGCTTCCCAGGTGATAAAAAAATTTCTTATCATAGTAGTCTACTGGTAATTCTGGGAGTCTCACCCATACTGCAACTCTTTTGATGTCCTCGCTCCATGGATTGAAATTACGTTTCCAAGTTTGCACAGTTAGATAGTGGGTTTGCACTAGCCAAGGCCCACCCTCCAGTGCAAAGAAATAATCCTCATAGCTCTGAAACGAAGCAATCATATACCCATTTCCAATAACCAATAACTCAACATTCCCTCCTTTCCCCGAGATTGTTTGCAATTTCCTTTTCAGGATCATGTATCTCACAGAGCCTCCCAGTATCTTTATTATTAGAGATTTTTCCCAGTATTTCTCCAGTTTTTTTCTCCTCCTCAGAGAATTCAATGCTTAGTCCTTTCTCAGTATCCGTGACCACAACTCCAGCTTCCATTCCTTCAGTCTCATCCAGTAGCAGGCTTCCATCCCATACATCCTCTTCCACTGCCACCTCTTTTCTAGATAACCATCATAATTCCTGTTCATTCGTGGCCTGACTGCATCCCTATATGAGCAAGGTTTTCTCCTTTCGCTTTCTTCCATCAGCTCGTCCCCCTTCATCCACTCTTCTTCTCTTGGGTGAAGAGTCACCTCTCTTGTGAACCCCCCTTCTTTTTTCTGAGCTTTTCCATCCATTCCATACCCATTATCATTCTTCTCATTGAAACCTCCTAGCATCTCAGTGTCCCCTTTCCCTATTTCTAGACTTGGCATGTTTTCTCTTATCCCGTTTGCCTCCTCCATTCCGTCTACATGACGGTCCAGCGGTTGCGTACAAGCAAACTTCTCATCAGAACTCATTTTCACTCACAGCTTCTCTCTCTAACTTTCTCTCTCTGAACTTAAACAGTGTTATATACATGAGATCATTATCTTCGTCTTCATTCTCATTCCTCATTCTTCTTTTTCCCGTCGAACATAGTAAGTAAGAGAGTGAGTGAGTAGAAAGAGAGAGAGAGAGTAATTGCTCGTGAGGGAGAGGGAGATTGGAAAAGCGATCGACAAAAACTGGTAGTGCTGTAAAAGGAAGAGCAAAATCAAATCCTGCATTGACCATTGAGCTCTAATGAAGGTGAGTTTTTTAATCCTCTTTCTCCATCTTCATTATGGGTTCGGAAATAATGCATGGAATCTCACTTCGAAATAGGAATCATTATTGCATGTGCTCGATTCTTTCAATCTGCATTTAATGGTGTGTTTACTGTTTTTGGAAAATAGCTTGGTTTGTTTTGATTATTGGGTTTTGATAGGCCATGGATTTCCTGGAATGCAGGAGAGTGGCGACGGTGGAGAGGGGCACGTGTTTGGTCGAAGGAGTGGAAGGGCATCGTGATCTCTGGGTGTTTAAATGGTGGATCTGTACTCTCACATGAAAATAGTCAGAAGCAAATTTGAAAGAGGATTTAATTGGGGATGAAGATAAGACAATGACTTGGTAGAGTGGAGGTGGGATAGGAAACAGAGAAGAGGATGAAGGGGACGATGAGGAAGTCAGGTTTGATCGAAGGAGTGGAGGGGCATCATGGTCTCTGGGTTTCTGGATAGGCGATGAAGGCAAAGGAAGAAAGCGATGGTGATGAAAGTTGTGCCTCTGATCCGATGGAGTTGTCTTTGGAAGGAGGTTCTACGATAGAGGCATTGTGGAAGGAAATAATGCATTCTGGAGATGCCAACACCACAAAAGGCTCATTCTTCCAAGAAAGAATTTTTTTTACTCATAATGCATTTGAAAGAAAATAGTTGTCAAACACACCAGACAAATTGCTGCAGGTCTTTCAGACCTAAAACGCATTTTGGACCTTTGTAACGCTCAACCAAACAAGCATATAATCGTTAACCACTTAAAATTATTTTCTCCCACCTACTAAGCAGATACATACTATACACTACAATGTCTGATATGTCGTTTGACACTAAGAGCTTGTTTGGAAGTCCGATGGAGAATAACTATTACAGAGTTCGAGCAAAACTTAGGTTTTGGAGAATAGATTTTGAGAGATTAGCTTTTACAGATTACAAGGTAAAACCTAGGTTTTGAAAAGGTGATTGTGTTTGAGAAATTATTGTGGGAATTTTACTTTTTATGAGGAAAAAGTAAGTAGGAAATAAGAAAGATAGATAAAAAAGAGGGAAGAAAAAATTTATTAGAAGAGAGTGTGTGATTTGATAAGAAAATAACTTTTTCAAACCTAAGTTTTATCTCTATAATAGATTTTCCTGAAAAATATGAGTGTTTGGAAAAACCTAGGTTTTTGGACAAAACCTAGGTTTCCAATTGAGAAACCAAACATGCTCTAAATGTGGACACATCTTTTACTGAAGATTCAAATATTAATTCGTCATTATAAAAGACTAACCATTTTTCATTAAACCTATAATTTTATCTTTTTTTTATCATGTCAAATTTAATTACATTCAGTTCACTGAAAACTTTTTTTGGCTATGCACACGTGTCTTTCTACCGGAAGTAATCTTGTTGGAGGAGTTGTCGGATATTATATGTGGACACAATTGCCTGTTGAAGTTCAAACTTTGATTAGCTATGTTGTAAGAATTTAGCCAATTTCTTTATATCCGTATTTTTTAGGGGTGAAGTGGTCATTTTCCAAGGGGGAAAATTCAAGACGGAAACTGTGAACCTGTGTTTTTTTAATCTTTTTAGGGCTTGTTTGGAAATTATTTTGAAAATAATTTTTACAGATTTTGAGGCAAAATCTAGGTTTTTGGAGAATAGATTTTGGAAAATAGCTTTTACATATTCCGAGACAAAACCTAGATTTTGAAAAGTGATTTATGTTTGGGAAGTTATTAGCTTTTACGGGTTCCGAGGAAAAAAGTTGGTAAGAAAGAGGAAAGAGAAAGAATGAAAAGTAGAAAAAATGAAAGAGAATAAAGAAAAGGTACGAGAGAGGAAAGAGAAAAAAGAAAAAGTAAGAAAGATGAAAGAGAAAGAAGGAAAAAAGTAAGAAAGAGGAAAGA
>JANTPZ010006835.1:0-12055 GCA_025593235.1 Vachellia pachyceras | reverse complement strand
GTGTGATTAAATTTTAAAATCAAATAGGTTAAATAAATTATTTAATTACAACGCCTATTATATGATATATTTAATTACAACACCCATAATTTTGAAGATACAACTTTTAAACCATAGTGACAGAAACGTAAATCGAGTGAAACTATTGAAAGTTATATTTAGTTATTTACCCATTTTTCAATATTGAAGTTATCAATCCAATATATTCAACAACACCCATAATTCTTAAGACACAACTTTAAACCACAATGACAAAAACGCAAATCAAGTGAAACCATAAAGACCAAAAGTTATATTTACTCATTTTAAGATTGAAGTTATCAATCCAATATATTCAATCATTATGCCATGTCAGCAAATTTAATAGCATCAGCAACATGTTATCAATTTTAACGGTGATTTATGTCATTTTAAAATTATATGGATTAACGGTTTCAGATATACTAGATTTCAATGACAAAAAACATAACTTTAAAACTATAAAGACCAAACTTAAATAGAGTGGAATTATAAAGATTAAAAGTTAGGTTTACCCAATCAATTCATGCAACTTTGCTTTTGAAAAATTTAAAAACCAGCGGTCAACTATTTTATTGGAAAAACGTGGATGCATTAATTGAAATTATTATAAAAATATGGATCATCCTCTCCCCCTTCTGTTTTTCATGTTCTTAAGGATATGCTACCTACCCCCGTTGCAACTTCAGCGTAATGCAGCCCACATTTTTTTTTTGGAATTAGACACTGAAATACATAACAAAAAACAAACACATACAAGCTAGGTAATAGGGGTGCAAAAACCCCTATTGTCCACCATCTGTAGGATATCAGGAGGTGGTTGCAAAAAGAAATTAAAGTTTCCCACTAAACTATGAGCCATCTTAGTTAATCTATCCGCCAAATGCAGCCCACATTTGAAGTTACATTCAATGCCTTCCTTTTATCTCTCTCTTTTTTTTTCAAAAAAAATAATATAAATAACTGTCGGTGCCCAACCGACACAACACAGACTCATCCGCCTCACTTTTTTTATTCCGTCCTAACACTTTAGCTTTCTCCCCCGGTGGCCAGGGAAGAAGATTTTTGTTATTGTGCTTGTTTGGAAACAATTAATTCACCTAAAAGTATGTTTAACAGTGTTTTATCGTAAAAGAAGACAATCTTCTCCATATATTTACCTCAACTTGCATAAAAGTACTTCTCTACCACTTTCTCAAACGGATTCGTTATTGTTAACGATGGACACTGAGTAGATTTTTTATACTGCTCAAACTAAAACCAAAAAAAAAATTGAAAATTCTAAACCAAGGTTATGCACTCAAGCTTCACCCTAACTTACTCTTAGATGATAATTCACTTTGTAGTTTAAATTGAACTGAATTAAATGTAAATAACTCATATCACATATCCACCCTCTAGACTGTAGATTACATTAAAAAAATAATTTTTTACCGTTAATCCAAACCAACGTATTGTTTAATGCTTATTTGGTGTATGCTTACGATGTAGATTTATTGCAACGATGCTTTTTATTCATTTTGTAAAAGAATAAAATTGGTGGGTTGACTTCAACGGGCTAATAAGAGTTGGAATATGATTACAGGATCGAAAAGCCACCATCAAGGTGCTTGTTTGGCAACGTTTGGCTTCTAGCCATAAGCAAGTTCAACAGTATTTTTCTGTAAATGAGACAATCTCCTCCACATATTTACCTCGGCTTATGTGAATAAGCCCATAAATACTTCTCCACCGCTTTACCAAATGGACCCACTGATGTTTGTAAATCGAAGTGAGCATGTGGTCCCATTGTGATGAACAAATACCTCGTTACATCTTACTTATCTCTTCTCCCTTACTCTAATTACGTTGCCACACGAGCGTTCTATCTCATATTGTGCCTGTTTGATAACGTCGTAGATAAGCATTTTTATACAAATCGAAGTAAATATGTAGATAAAATTATCCAGTTTTACGGAAAAACATTGAACATACGTTTAATTTTTGGAAACTAATATTTACCCACTTCTTGATCATGCAAAAAGATACGTTTAAATAAAGAATTGAACAGCATTACTCAAATATCATTCTGGGTCCCCACTCGGAAAGCATGTTAGAATCACTAAACTTGCGTGATGGGCTTCGTCTCATACACACATATTGTACATGTATATAAGAAGAGGTGAGTTGGTAGAGATGGTGGCCGGAAAGATTAAAAACAAAAACGCAGGGTCGGGAGTAGGTGAAGATTACAAGTACAGTGACTTGAAGGAGGAGCCACCAGGACATTGACGATAATCCAAATTCCGGGGGTTGGTATCATCCAAAACACCAACCATTGATGCTGATGCTTTGCTAGTGCATCCGTTTAAGAAAGAGGTGGAGAAGTGCTTTTACCATTTACGAGATAAATATGTAAAAAATATTATCTCATTTTATAAAAAAATACTGTTGAACGGGTTTATGGAGTGTTCAAAAGTAATGCCAAACACCCCACTGTTCCAACCAATGTTACAAGCCAGCAAGTCAGCAACATGCCATTCACTCATCATTCGTCTTGGAAGAAAGCCCATGAAGCCCAACAAACTGGAAGGCATATGCTTAAAAAAGAATACATATGACCCATTTGTTTTATATTAAAAAAATGACTTCTACCATCAGGAGGGATTCAATCTAATGGAAGGGATCAATCTCTCAAATGTAATGAATGGAAGTTGGTAATGCCCATGTTAAGGATTGTAGGGCTCAATTAGAATCAACTTTCCCATGTTGAGATCTTGCATGCTTGTATTTTTTAGAGTTAATATAATCTATTTTTTATCTCTAAAATTTACTTCTATTTTATTTTTAATTCCTCAAATTTAAATTGGTGGCTTTGTTGTCTAAAATTTCATTCTATTTAAGATATTGGTCTTCATGAACTAACAAAAATCTGTATCATTTTTGCTCCTCAAGGGGCCAAAATTGTTGCTGGTTTTAAATTTGAGAGGTTGAAACTAAAATGAAAATAAATTTAAAGGACGAGAGATTGTATTAACCATATTTTCTACTATATGTTTTGGAAACATGGATGTTCAAACAATAATCAAATGTGTGGAACAAAAGTTTGAATTTTCTTTGGGAGAAACATCTAGATTGAGTGTTCGACAATATATAATGCAATAAGATTCGAATCCATGAGACGTGCTCATATTTAGTGCCATATAACACCTCTAATTTTGGAAGCATGGCTTTTGCCACAGTACTACGGGCAACAGATCAGCTGCATCTACATGCCAAATTTTATATGATACAGAAATTAAAAGTGGTCTTCATCAACATGAATTCTGTGAATAACTACGCAAGTGTTCATGTCAAGGACTGGTTCATCACCATCTACATGTAAGTGCGTGTTTTGATTTTACAAGTTAAAGCATAGATGCCTTTCATTTTGATTTGTCTGAACTAACTTTTTAAGTGCAACGTCAAAGACAACTGTTTCCACTTGTTGAATCTCAATGAACATAGTCCATGAACGTGAAACAAATTATGTATAGAAACAACATGTAATTCATCATCATCAATCTACAATTCCATCCACAAATTGTAAGCCCAAAATCAACAACAGACACAGGGCATTTAAAAAAAAAAATTTAACATAAAAACAGGGACCTTGCTGCTTACATCACAAGAGCCGCCGAGCGATCGAAGCTGCCCCGGAGCAATCTGTTTCTGATTATCTTCTTCTTCTTCTCCCCACCCTCCATTTGTTTCCCAAACGGAATATTCGCCGGCGGTACCGGAATCTGATTGCTGTTATCCTTACTGGCCCCGCCGTTGACGAGTATCCTCGTGATCCCCACATAGTGCAGCGACTCTGCTATTTGCAACGCGGTCACGCCCTTGTTGGTCCTCGCTTCAACGTCTCCTCCCCTCTTCACCAACAGCTCCGTCACGTCGGCGTGACCTGACTCCGCCGCGCAGTGCAATGCCGTGTAACCTTCCTCGTCCTTAGCATCCACGTCCACCCCTTTCTCCAGCAGAGCCCGAACCGCATCCGTTCGTCCTTTGAAGGCGGCTCTGTGAAGCGCCGTCCAGCCGTGTTGGTCTCTTCCATTAATGGATGCTCCGTTCTCGATCAGCTTCTGTATGGTTCTCACCTCCCCTTTTCTCGCTGCCACGCAGAGATCGTCCCCTAACTTAAGCGCGTCGAATAAACGAGCATATCCATTCTCGGCGGCGATATCGTACGCGGTTTTCCCCAACCCATTTCTAACTTCCTTATTCGCACCCTTTTGTAGCAATAGCTTGACCATGTTCTCGTCTCCGGTGGATGCGGCTATGTGTAAAGGCGTGTCGCCGTCTCTGGTGTTGCGAACGTCAGTTCTGGCACCGTTAGCCAACAGAAGTCTAGCGCAATCTCGTCTTCGTTCTTCAACTGCGAGGTGCAAAGCCGTGCTGCCATCCTTTGCCTGAGAATCAACTTTAGCGCCTTTGAGTAAAAGAAGCCTCAGGACCTCCAAGTGTCCTCCTTTAGCTGCTTGGTGAATTGGGCCCCAAATGGATGATTCCGATCGTTCAGTCTTGGCCCTGTGAGCTAATAAAAGCTCAACTATTAACGATTCTCCGGAGGAAGATGCAGCCTCAAGTGGGGTTGAACCAGCACGATTTGGAATCTCTATATCGGGATTGAATTCGAGGAGTAATTGAACAAGGTCAGGTCTGCTCTGTGAAATAGCCAAGTGAAGTAAAGTCTGACCTTGCGAGTCCAACGAATCCGGAGCCTTCCACGACGGGTCGCTTCGTTCCAGGGCCTCTCTGATGTCATCCATGGACCCATCTACAACTAGTTGAGCCAAAATTGGCGAACCCACAAACATGATCTTGATGCCACTGTCTATAAAGACCTGCTTCTTCTTAGTGGTGAACCAGTCGCTTGGAACAGAGTCAAACATAGAGGAAGACTCTTTAATTGCTGCACCAGGAACCACAACACTGTGTAGAAGGAAAGAATCATCTGAGTGAGGATAAGAGTGAGGAAGATTAGCTCCTGGTGGGAGATGATAGACGATCTCCAGTCTAAGTGTGGCCAAAGGAGATATAATTCCAGACTGAGGCTTCACTGTGTAACGAGTCTTGATCAGAGGTTGAAGCCTAAAGGCCACAGGCATGGTGTACATAACATTACGTAATGTGATACGGCCAACACATTTCTGCCCTGCTTCAACTCTGATGGGAACAACGTTTGATGGGTCTAATCTGATGAGCCTGTCCATGTTTCTGATCAAATCTGTTCTTCAGAGTCCAGAGTCAGATCTTCAACCCAAGTTAATGGTGGGTTTCGAAGCAGAAAGCCATGAAATGACGAAGGGAATACTGAATGGGAGAATGCTTAGATGGGAATAAACTTTAAGGAAGCGAGAGGTGCCGGCTCTAAGAGCGTGCCAAGTGTTGGTGTAGAAAACAAAGTGACTTGTTCTGTTCAGCGTCCGTACTTAATTACTCTAAACACTTAGTTTAGTTTAAGGCTTAAATCAAAACCCAATCTTGGTGCATGTCACCGGTGGCTACACCTCACTTTCACTGCTGTCTAAAAGGCCCATAATATTTAACCCTTGAAACGCCGAGTTTGCTGTTCGACGCTAGTTTGTCTTTAAGGAAACATTGTTTTCAATGATATTAGAATATAGGCTTGTGAGGGCAGCCGCAAGTATAAAAAAATCCATACGCAGCTAAGATGCTCTTTTCTGTTCTTGTCTTGATAGTTTAGCTTGGAATATACTAATCCATTCTTGGTGAATAAGAGCTCAAATCAATTTGTATTGGGGCAGAATACAAATACAAAAATGGTATCGGTCATAAAGTTAATTATCCATTTATGTGTTAAATTTCAAATTTTATAACTTTCAATACGTATTATATGAGGAAGTGAGAGTCAATTTATGTATATGTAAAAACAGAAACTGCCGATGGAATTTTCTGGATTTTGTCTCTATATTCTCTATTCTCCTCCCTCTTGGTGCTATTTGCTGTGTAAAGTAATCAGAGTCTGCAATCGGTGCTTCAATTCTCGCGTGGATACTTAGTAAGTCAATTAATTTCAGGTAAAGCCGAAATCCTTCCGTTCCGGTTTGAACTAGAACAAACATGTCCGGGTTTGGCCATTTGCAAAGACGTTACGAGCAACAAGAAACATTTGTGCTTAATGTACCAAGTCAGAGAGAGGCTCGGTGGTACATTAATTCTTTTACCAGGCCAAACTATATTGACAGTATATAGTATTGACAGGATTATTTTAAGTTGCTTTTCGTCTTAATAGATGGATTAGTTGCTTTTGTCAGTTACTCTGTAACTACTTCAACACGATGCCATAAAGACTCTGTCTTTCCTTCTACTCTGTTTTTGGCCATTCTGAATTACACTTGTGGCATTTGGCACTGTTCTGCAAATTCCTTCACCTGTAAACTTTTGAACAGTTCAATTGCCTTCTATGCAAGAGTTAACTTCTTCACAAGTCTTGGTTTTTTTTAATTCACGTTAGATGGAATCATTTATGATGTAGGAAAGATAACTCGTGACTTGCACACTTCAAATCCCGTGAGTCACCACTATTGATTTTGTTGGTTCTGAATGGATTAAAGTAAAAAACTCCCACGAAAACATATGACGAAAGTTAAGTTCCATCTATCCGTGCTTTTAACTTGTACTTTGCATGCACTTAAAGAGTTGAGATTCATTGGTTTGTCTTAAATGAGGAACGAGAGGTTTTGGGGTTAATAAAAGGATTTGTGTGAATTGACTTTGAAGATTTACTCTCTGGCATAGTGGTAGTGAAGAACAAAAGAATAATCCCTTGAAAAGTCACTTTCAAAGTGTCACTTTAATTAATTTGCTTTGCTGCTTCCTATGGAATGAAACGTTTCCTCCAATGAAATCCTTGCCCCTGTTTTGAAATTCGCCTCATCAGAGAAAGAAGTGTCATGCTGCACGTTTCAGTCGGGGGATCGAGATGCACGACAACAACTTTGTAAAGTTGAAAAATCTATATTGATCCTTCCATGACCTGATTTGCCTTCTTCATTAAAATGTCTTTATAAAGCTTTCAGAAAACAATTATATCAAAATTCTTTTTGAAGACAATTGTAATAAGTTTAGGTCCTTGGAAGAAGAGAATGTCACCCCAAAGTTAACTATCAAAGTTGGGGTATTCAGTAGATGTTCCAGCAACTCTCTAGTTAAATCCTTCATAGGTAGGCCTCTTCGATCAATCAGTGCTCTCTTCAAGGGTTAAGATATGATTAGGCACCCCAAAGAGCCACAGATTGTGCACTCTTCAAAATGCACAGAACAATGTGGCCTACCTTTACTTATATATATATATATATATCTCCTTCACTATGTATTACTGTTCACCACCACAGTTGCTCTCAGGCACAATGTGTAATATCCTTTTGGTTGTTGTGAGGGCGCTACTATGCAATATTATTTATTTTGACCTCTTGTATTATTTGTCTTTGCATGCACTTTACCAAGCAAGATCATAGTATAATGTAATGGCAGTTCTACGATTAAAACAATCTCTCTCACAGATGATGGTTCTCAATTGAACCTGTGGCCCCACTCGGTTTAAATCTTCACCTAAATTTTGGATGTATATGATAATTTAAATTCAATTCTAATTTCTTACATTGATTCATATGATACGGTTTTGGCTTATCGGGGTCAATTATGGGTTTCAGAGAACAAGATTAAAAAGACATAAGTAATATGCATATTGATGGAAGAACGAATCTGTGATCCATATTGATGATGATATCACTGTACAATGCGAGAATCGCTGAAAATATAGACATGTATAATGCAACGGAATTAAGCATATATAGATAGTGTTGCAGCAACAGGAGAGGACCAATAAGGTTTAAGGCCAGACAAAATCAACACAAACCCTGGATTCCAAAGGATCCTCCATGACAACCTCTTGTTGAGTGGTGTGGTTCTTGTTCTTGTCGCTCTGATATTTTAAGGATTGGATGGCGGCAGAGGACTCAGTTGCTGAAGAAGAAGCTGGAGGCGAAGATGCCGAGGAATAGTGAGAATAAGAAGCTATGAGAGCTGCAGAATCCCACTCGCCATTCCCAACAAGTTCCGAAAATAGCAGTATCAGTGAAGCCATACACAGATTTTTCAAAGAAGACGCAAAATTGTTATTCTGTTGCAGAAGCGTATGAAGGTGGATCGACATTTTTATAGAAACGTAGATAAGGGCGTTGAAAAAAGTAAAAGGATTGTGATGATGATTAATGAGGAGGAGGAGGAGGAGGAGGAAGATGCTGGTTTGGATGAGTTTCTAGCAGCTGTGGCCTCTCGTTCTGCTTTCACAAAGTGTACGTAGCCGCTGATTTCACTTTATTTTCAAAGCTGAAATGGGTAGTCAAGAAGCAAGATTTTAATGCTCTAATGTTAAAAAATGCTTACTGCCTCAATTCAACCATGCTTTTTTCTCATCGTGTACAGTGGCAGGTATCAAATTTTAAAGTCCGTCCTGTGGGCTTTTCCGCTTGTTTAGGTGTATGCGTGCTGCCATGTCTAGATGACCTTTAATTATGCAAATACCATTGGAAGGCTAAAAAAAAGGCACAAACCCACAGGTTGGAATGTTCCCACCTTCGGCATTATTTGAAAGTCGGGTGGAGAATAATTTTTGCGGAGTTTAAGATAAAAGTTAGGTTTTAGAGAATAAATTTTGAGAGAATATTTTTCACATATTCCAATGTAAAGCCTAGGTTTTGAAATGTTATTGCTTTTAGGAAATTATTAGCTTTTACAGAATCCGATGTAAAAAAAAGTAAGTAGAAGAGATGAAGGAGAAAAGAGAAAATTTATTATAAGAGAAAGTATGATTTTACAAGAAATAACTTTTTTCAAAACATATGTTTTATGAGAAAACCTAAATTTTAAAAAAAAATGTAAGTATTGAAATAACTTTTTTCAAAACATATGTTTTATGAGAAAACCTAAATTTTAAAAAAAAATGTAAGTATTTAGATAGAACCTAAATTATTAGCTTTTACAGAATCCGATGCAAAAAAAGTAAGTAGAAGAGATGAAAGAGAGAGAGAGAAAGAGAAAAGAGAAAATTTATTATGAGAGAAAGTATGATTTTACAAGAAATAACTTTTTTCAAAACATATATTTTATGAGAAAACCTGAATTTTAAAAAAATGTAAGTATTTAGATAAAACCTAAATTTTTTTAAATGTACCCAAACCAGCCTTCAATTTAATCTAATTCCTTATTAATGGTTTCAACCCCACCGAGGGGGAGTCAGTGTGATTATTAAATGTAATATGTTCACATTTATTTAAAGATATCCTGAAACAATATAATTATATGCTTTTAAAACCCTTAGGCCACGTTTGGTGTGAAGAAAGAAAGGGAATCAGCAATGAAACCCAAAGAAAAACGAGTAAAATCAATTTCCCTGACTCTCAGAAAATTTACGTGGGTGGGCCTTTTGTTACGAAGTTTGAATCGGAAAATGAATACAGCCTTGGTGAAGCCCAAGCCCAGTACGAATTGTGCATTCATCTCACTCTTTTTTTTTTTATAAACCATCCGGTATCCTGGGTTCATTACCCATCCCAGACTAATCTGGACCCCCCGCGAGGAAACCTTACGGCGGAGCAAAGCTCCGGTGAATTGGGTGGAAAACAAAAAAAAATTATAGAAGTCCAATGTATCAAAAAAATTACAAAAAGCCCACAAAGGCAGGTTAAATCTAACAGAGGGGATGATTCCTTACAACAAGAATTGATTCTCCAATGGAAGAGATTACCACATTTAGTATTTAACTGTGCCTCATGTAAGGTTACTTCCAATTTAAGAATACATGTACTTTAACCAAAAAATTATACGAGCCCGCCGATGTGAGTTACGAGAAGGATCGTTCCTAAATTTAGATTTTAATTTCCAAGTGAGCCATTTAATGTCTTATGGTGGGATTGACTTGTTGTAGGAGAATAATCGTGTGTGTGAAAGAGATATATTTATCTTCGTTGGGCAGAAAAAATATCAGAGAGGAAACTAACTTTTCCAATTGAAGATATGGCCACATTTAATATTTAACCGTACCTCAAACAAAATTACATTCAATTTAAGAATACATGTAACTTGATCAAAACGTTATACGAGCCCGCCATGTGAGTTAAATCTAACCAAAAGGTAAGTGTTAAGTTTGAATTTCCAAGTGATACATTTAATGTCTTATGGTGGTATTGACTTGTTGTAGGAGAATAATCGTGTGTGTGTGTGAGAGAGAGAGAGAGAGCGAGATAATTATCTTCGTTAGGCAGAAAAAAAAATCAGAGAGGAAACTAACCACCCCATGGAGGACCCTGTATTCCAAATTTTCCGGTGTCTGAAATCCCAATGTAGCCAGTCCCTCTCTGAGCTACAGGGCAAAGAATCTCCGTCCATGTGGTGGTGGCGACCGGAGGCACGTTTCTAACTTCAACTAAACCTCAATTAAAAATATTAATTATCAAATTGTGATTAATGGTGTGACAAAAATTATAAATTTATCTTTCAATATCAATGGATCGCTCATGATTAATATCCTTGATAGAGAGCCCTCGATTGAGGGATCCAAACCTGCCACAATTTGCTCGATGCCACGTGGACGATCCTTGTCATCTTGCTAGAAAATTATTAACGTTTTGGCCTAATACCGAAAGTACCCTTGGTACATGCACGCGCGGTCAATTGAAGTGAGATAAATTAAAACGTAAAATGATCCGACAAGTTCAACGGCAAGCTACCGAAATATTAGAACAAGCACATGAATATAATAAAAAAGCACACTGTTTATTTCCTCAGTCATCTCCATCAACATCAAAGCAGTGGGGTTTACTTTCGGCAGCTCACATTAACACACATCACACTCTTTACTATTTTTTTATTTACTCCAATCCAGTACAAACCAAGGAAACAAAAGTAAAACTATTCTCTGGAAAAAAAAAAAAAAGGCAAGACAATCCCCCGCTACTTCGGTTACCCAAACCTGTACAGGCACAAGGGAAAAGAAAACAAATGTTAGCTGCTGGAGTGAAATGGTAGAAGAAGGGAAATTTGCAATCAGATTTAAATTGGAGAATTAACAAATAAAAGGTAGCGTAGATTTATAGAAGTACCATAAAATTTCAAGAGTCACTGCTGGGCTATCATTAACAACACCTTTAAAGTACTTAATATGCTTCCAGAATTTTATAATAATTTTGTAAATTTGTAAAATATTAATTTCCGTGCAATAACATCTGCAAATTGTAGGGCATTAGGTACCAAATTCAGAATTTTCAAATCTCCAAATTCTAAAAGGGGGAAAAGAAGCAGGCAGATGACGATCTTTCCAGAGCGGATCGTAGGAACAGAAGTGCGCGATCTGCCTTGGCAATGAAAATATAGATCTAACAAACATCCAGAAAACAGAGTGATGAACTACCTTGACGCAGAAGCCGATCTAATCGCTGTCGCTGCTGCTGCTGTCATGGTCGTGGCCATGCTCGTGCTTCTTCTTGTCTTTCTTCTTCTTCTTCTCTTCCTTCTCATGGTCCTGATCGCCATGGATCTTGTCCTTGATCTTGTCGACAAGGCCCTCCTTGTGTTCTCCGCCATGGTGCTCGGGCTTGTGGTCGCCGTGACCGTGGTGGTGATCGCCCTCGCTTTTGTGGTCGCCGTGACTGTGGCCCTCACCCTTGTGCTCGCCGTGGTGCTCGCCCTTGTGCTCGTCCTTCTTGTGACCTCCAAAGGTCTCCTCAATCTTGTGAATGATTCCTGACATTGTCTCAACGTCGTCGGATCTTCCGCTATGTATGGCTGATATGCGTGATATTATGATGTGACGCTGAAGAACGGGGTATCGACTGTCTATATATAAGCAGAGGAGTGGAGGAGAATGAAAACCGAATTACGAAAATGACCCTCAATACGTGTGGATAAGGTGGACGCGGCGGAATCAGGGGGGAACCAGATTTTTCCCCAGAAAAATAATAAATGTTCATTAAAATTTTACAAATTTTACAAT
>JANTPZ010006834.1:0-13542 GCA_025593235.1 Vachellia pachyceras | reverse complement strand
GACAGTAAGGGTGATGCATTTAATTCAGAGAACAGTGACACATCGTCGAACCTTGGACGAAAAAATACTGAAGCACACAAGTCTGGGAAGAGGGTAAGTTCTGAGGATGAACAGACTTCTTTGCATGAGAAGACCCCGACTACAAGAACAAATGAAGGAAAAGCCAGGGGTGGAAGTGGAACAGAGAAGCAGAGACTGCGAGAAAAAATAAGGGAAATGCTGCTAAGTGCAGGCTGGACAATAGACTACCGACCTCGAAGGAACAGAGACTATTTAGACGCAGTTTACATTAATCCAGGGGGAACAGCCTACTGGTCTATCATCAAGGCCTACGATGCACTTCAAAAGCAGCTGGCTGATGTTGATAAGGAGGTCAAACGCAATGGAGATGGATCTTCCTTTGCTCTTTTTTCAGATGAGGTGCTCAGTCAATTGACGAGGAAAACTCGAAAGAAGATGGAGAAAGAACTGAAGAAGCAGAGAAATTGCAGTGAGAGTGATAGTGAAAGGGAGCCTGATACTAAGAGATCTGCTGGCAGCAAGGAGCCTAATCATAACTTTGGTTGTGATAGCAATGAAGAGAAATTAAACTCCACTTTAAAGCAGTGGAGTACGTCAATGAAAAACAGGATGACTGAAAATGCTATCTCTGGTGCTAGCTCTAAATCTCATAGTCCCAACCATCACTTAAATGAGGGCTTAGAAAAACAGCATTGTGGATGTGATCCCCATCTGCTATGGAAAGGAGAAGTAGATAGCATGGAGGATGTACTCTATTAGTTTTGCTGTTTCGATCGGGGACTCAATTCAGAATCTGGCTTTGTTCTATATATAGGAAAACTGACAGTGCTTTATTAGTTCTAGGACCACGCAAGTAAGCCAAAAACTTTAGTATCACAAGATAAAGCATGCTGGAGGTATGGACGACAAGAGGTGAATTCATTGTGGCTGCTGTGGTAAAATCCTTGCAGTTTCAAAGATTGAGATTCGAGCTGGAAGTGAATTGCACCAGTCATTCCAATACATATATTTGGATTCTGGAATATGTCCTCTACAATGCCAGATAGTTTACCACCATTACCACTCCCTCATGTTTCCACCAATTCATGCCTCCATCTTCTTGATGAATCATCACAATCTCATCCAAGTGGATCCTTCAGAACTATCTCTCTTCTCTTGGGTGGGACTCTCTGGTTCGCCTGCGAAAGTACGGAAATCTAGCATCCGCAACCGAAGCTCATCTTTTTTCTTTGAGGATTTCTATCACCGATTGTTTTTTTGGTAATTCATCAATGAATTTGAATGCTTGTTTGGCCATCTTCAGGACTAGAATTGGAGAGGTGAAACGGGTTATCAGGGAAAACAATGTACGGGTCAAGATAAACCAGGATGGTTTTGGTTGCTGATATTAGTACTGGTTACTCCTCCTTGATCACATATGCTAGATTTTAGTACTTTCGACTCAATTCATGTTGCTGGCCGCTTTACATTTTGCTTGGTTCCTATTGATCTATTTTATTTCCTTCAAGGTAAAATAGTGCGCGGGATATAACTTTTTTTTTTTTTTTAGCTGTGGGTTAAAATGTAAACTTTTTTGTTAGAGTTTGCTTTTCCAAAATTCTCAGTTTTCTTGTCTGTTTTCGTTGTTCAGCTGATACTAGTGAGGTAAAATGAAACCAAAATCATAATTCATAATGGCATCGAACGAAGTTGATCGGACAACATGTTTAAAGTGTTCGAAGGTCTGGAAGAAGTGATTGAATTGAAGGCTAAGGTCGATTTGGTATATTGGAAAGAGAATAGAAAAGAATGCGACAAATGAGAAAAATCTTAGGGCCCTGTTTGTTTTAAAAAAATGTTTCAATGAAATTTCAATTGATAAATTCAAATTTTTAAATAAAGAAAAAGTTATCAAATAGATAATAAAAGGATTTCCAATTTTCACAAACAGAAATTAAGAAAGGTAAAAACAAACAATTCATTAATATAATTGAAAATTATGGGATTATACTTTCGACAAAAAGGCTGAAATTGGGGTAATCAGAATTTATCTTTTAGATTTTTGACAACACATCGGCCAATTTCATGAAAAACAGAAGATGAATTGTCGAAGGATTCTTTCAGTTGAGAGACGCACCCTAAAAATGCGTCTTCTTCTGGCAACGTGATTAGGTTTATTTGAAGGTACGTTTGAATTTTTTTGTAAAATAAGATAATTTTTTTTATATATTTTTTTTGATTTACATAAAAACACTTCTCTACCGTGATTTTAAATGGCTACCTTGTCATCCCTTTCCTGCTGGACCAGTCTCATCGCCGGGTCCTCCTCCTCCTTGTGCCGAGACACCCTTCACCTTCTTGGGTGTTAAAAACTTAAAATCGTTTCTTTATAACTGATAAATTTTGAAAAATCTAATTGCCTTGTTCTTATTCTATGCTTTTAATCGGACTTGGTCGTCCCGTCGCCAAGCTAGAGTTCAGGTTCTCAATCTGCGCTTTGTTTTAACTTTTAACCACTGTTTAGAAAACGCCAGTAGTTCGCCCCTTTTCTGGGGGAATAGAGAGAAATCTGTGTTACAACGTGCCACTGCCTCAGTCTTTCCCCGGCTTCTCCCTAGTGAACCCATCATCTTTCACTTCCCAGTAAAGTTTCTGATTCCGAGAGAAGCAGACGAAGAAGGATACAGGCTGACGAGGGCATATTTTCTTCTTCAACGAGGCTTTCCTGTGTAAGATCTGCCGCCGCCTATGTATCGGTGTTGTTTTCTTGCTACTAATGAGTGAAAACTGTTTTCTTCCCTGGATTGAAATTGGATTTTAGTCGTCTGTGCATGTTTGATGTGTTGTCTTCAATTTTCTGTACTTCCATTCACTGTCGTCCTTTAGATTCTATGAACATCTGGATATGTTTCAAGTTCTAGCTTTTTAACTATATCTTGCATGAAAGCTTATTTGGTTCTTCACTTGTATTTCGTCATTTCAATGGGCTAATAATTCATTGGAAGAAAATATGCCCTTTTATGTATGCGTTGACCTCTTCCCTGCCAGATAAACATAGTTTTTCCTTTAGGTTGATTCCCCCTTTTTGATTGGGTTCTATATCTTCGCTGAAGTTTTATTTCTTTTCTATTTTCTTTGTCTCTTCTCTTCTGTCAAAAAGGGAAAATTATTTTGTAATGAGGCTGCTCTGAAGATATTACTGTAATGAAGCTGTATTCAAAGACAGAAGTGCATGAAGTTACTAACAACTTGATATAACAAGGCTTCGTTGTTGTCCACCTCCTCTTATTGCTTTGTTTTTTGCTAGATTGCTTTTGATTCACCAACTGAATGGAGCTATGTGCAACTCCTAGTCTTCTGAAATGCCCTTCATCTCTGCTTCCTAAATCTAGAGTTTGGATTTTCCGGAGAAGTCGTCCTCCCACTTTCGAATGTTTCCACAACTCCATCTATTTAGTAAATCACTGCAATCTCATCCGAATGGAGCCTCTAAGAACTCCTCTGAGAACTATCTCCTCTTCTGCTTTAGCGGAACACAACAGTTCACCTATATCAACTTCACCAACTAACTCAGGTCTGTTCCAAACTACCTTTTTCTTCAGACTATTATTAGACAGTTGGGATTTCGTATATCTGTCTTTTCATCTTCAGGCGCAAGAATTGGAGAGGTGAAAAGGGTCACTAAGGAAACTAATGTCTCGGTCAAAATAAACCTGGACGGTTCTGGGGTTGCTGACAGCACTACTGGAATTCCCTTCCTTGATCACATGCTAGATGTCAGTAGTGTTAACTCTTTTCTATTTTATATTTTGTTCTGTTCTTTTCAAGGTCTGCAATATGGGATTGAGGGCTTGATAGATTTTAGATGCATACCAGAGGTTCATAGAGAAAAATACCCCTAATGGAAAAATCTCAATTGTCAGAATCTGATCATGGATTTAGAAATGTCAAAATATTTATTCAAAATTGAAGTTAATGGCTATCAAGGTATCAAAATTGGCATGAGGATGTAACAGTTTCGAGACTAAACTTTCTTCTGATTGTTCAGCAACTTGCTTCACATGGGCTGTTTGATGTGCATGTGAGGGCAACTGGTGATATCCACATTGATGATCATCATACGAATGAAGATGTGGCTCTTGCCATTGGAACGGTACTACCAATAGCTATGATTTAATTTGCTGACTTCTGTAGCATGCATCTTTTTGAAACTAAATTTTTTTTGTTATCCCATGCTCAAGATCTTACAAGTCCATTACCTTACAATAGAGATCTTACAAGACTGATTTACAAGTGTGTTTGTACATTTTATTTCATCCTTTCTATTCACATGGCATCTAAGCGATTGTGACGATTCTAATAATTATGTTGCATATTTTAATCTTTAAATGGTGGGCATTTGTGCATTATCTTAGACTATTTAAATCCACATTCATGTACTATGAAAAATAATTGGTTTGTGTTACTTTTGTCTTCAGGCTTTACTTCAGGCTCTTGGTGATAGGAAAGGTATAAACCGGTTTGGTGACTTCTCTGCTCCACTTGATGAAGCACTAATACATGTTTCCCTGGTAAGTTTGTTGCATACAGTATTTTAATGATCAGTTAAAGGTTTAAGTCAGATTAACGTATATGTGGGTAAAAATGTGGAGCTAGTTGAGGATGGGACAAGATTATGAAGATATAATATCAGACAAAAACAACTTTTAGAAAGGGTAAGGGATTAGAATCTAAAATATTATCCATATAACACTGTACAACTTTGTAAGTACGGATGTTTAAAAAAAAAACTAAGTACGTGTGCACCAAACTCCTAATTCAAAGACAGTTCATTCCTTGATGTCCCCAAGACAATTCCTACTTCTTTATTTATAGCCAAGACAACAACTCTGAGAGACAGTTGATGACAGAGTAGAAATGACCAAGAAAGCTAAAATATAATGCCAGCTGAAAAGTGGACAGAAGTTCAAAAGTGGGGAAAGCTTACAGCGGTTAGAAGGTGGGGAATGTGACTCATCATTACATGCATTTAACTACCCATAATTTCAGATCTCCTCGAAGCCTAACATTACCACATGACTTCCTGATGTAGGGGGAAGAGGCCCTGTGTGAGAAACAGAGTGCTCCTACACCAATATGATAAATAAACTATGAAAACGTTAATGTCATAATTTTGGTAAGATATGAGAAACTTTAACCTTATGTTTAATTTATTTAGCAATGTCTATCAATAGGTTCCAGTAGCTCTCAAGGTTCTGACGTTTAGACAATAGGAGATCCATAAGCTATTGTTCTGAGTCTTACTGATATTGTCCATTCAATGTGCAAGTCCATTGTATTCAGCCAAAAAAGTTTTAATGGCCCTTCTGACCACATTTATAAGATTTTCTCCCCTCATAAGCTAATTTATGGTTCACTACAGTGTTCTTGTCTTTTTCAGGATCTATCTGGTCGACCCCATCTTAGTTATAATTTGGACATATCCACTCAGAGAGTTGGAACATATGACACTCAGGTTGTGCATAACTCTTTGAATACTTCATTTTTAACTTTTTGTTTTGGGGTCCTTGTTACATTCAAAGACAAAGCAAGTGCTTCAAATTGATAATAGATTAAAACATTTTGATTGGACAGTTGAACTAACTATAAAATTGTTTAGCAGTCATTGGGTGTGTTTGGGAATGGCTTTTTAGGAGGTGAAATGCATTCCAAAGTCCAAAATGCATTCTGGATCAATGAATATCGTTTGGCAATACATTTTGACGAAAGTCATTTTGCGTCCAAAATGCATTCCAGAGGCTAAAAGTCAAAAGAAGAAGAAAAAAGCTCCTTTTGGCTAGAATGCATTCCATGTCGTTATCTTAACATTATAAGTCACAACTTGAATATTTAAAGTTGCGACCTAGACAGGAAAATTCTAAGTCGTAACCTAGGACATTCTAACTACTTTTTATCATTTTGTTTTTACCTAATTTTATCCAATATAAAATAAAAATTATATATGCATATATATATATATATGTATCATTTAATGAGATTCATTGTCTTAAGTTACTTTCTACCAAAAGTCACTTTTACAATGTTTATCTAAACAAATTTTCATTTTTCAAAATGCTTTCTGGACGAAAGTCATTCTCCCAACAGTTTTACAAACGGTTCAACTATCCTCTTTACTTTTTTTTCTTATGTGTTTAAGTCTTTTATATCGTAATCCATTCTTTGGACATCCATTTTTGTAGTTGGTGGAGCATTTTTTCCAGTCCTTAGTGAATACTTCTGGGATGACACTTCACATTCGGCAGGTAAAGAATTTTAATTTTCATCATCCTGTGTGGCCATTATAAGCACTTTTTTGTGCGTTGCTATGAAAATATAAATTTAAGGCTATGTATATTCTGCTGGACGTCTTTGCAAGCATATTAGGTTGCAAAATAGAGATTTCACTTTATCTATTCAAGATGCATCGACATTTCAACTTAACTTTTCTGTTATATCTTCACTTTGCCTTGTGTTTGTACATCTTCTACCGGACACTAAACTTAAGATTGTTTTTATTTCACTTTTAAAATTTATTAATATTAAGCAAATAAATATCTTTTTTATTAATCTTTCACAGCTTGCTGGAAAAAACTCCCATCATATCATTGAGGCCACCTTCAAAGCTTTTGCTAGGGCTCTTAGACAAGCAACAGAATATGACCCCCGTCGACATGGGACTGTGCCAAGGTCTGGTATCTATTAAATTGATTTTCTTTATTTTATGTTAAGATGAAAAGAACTGGATTTTGTTGACTTGCTACTAAGCTACTATTCAAAACGGTTTGCTTTGTTTGGTAAGCCATTTTGCCCAACGGATGCGCTTACCGAGACAAAATTCCTCTCACATAAACTGTCTCGGAATCTGTGTCCATTTTCCCAACGGGCTATCCAAACGGAGCCTTAATGCTAATCCTATTCACCAATCTCGGGACTCTGCTAGAATATCAGATGTTTGATTCTTTATGTATTTTCTGCGGATAGAATGATGACATAACTCTTTCATTGTTAAATGGAACGAAACAACTCATTTTCCGATGGTTCAGATCACTTGTACCGTTTCATTGATAGATGAACAGCTCAATTACTGTTTGTTCTTTATTGATAAAAATATTGAGATTCTATTTGGAATGCAGAATAACTCGTGAAAAAAATTGTATCTGTTGAGCATATTTAGGGCTTGTTTGGAACCTGGTTACCAAAACCTAGGTTTGAAACCTAAGTTTTCTCTTTCATACTTTTTCTTTCATACTTTTTTCTCTTTTCTCTTTCATACTTTTTCTCTCTATATCTTTCTTACTTTCCTCTTTCCTACCCACTTTTTTGTCTCGGAATCCGTAAAAGCTATAACTTCCCAAACATAAATCACTTTTCAAAACTTAGTTTTTACCTCGGATTCTGTGAAACCTAGGTTTTAAAATAGCTTCCAAATAAGCTCTTACTCATGACGGATGTTGCACTTGGGCATATTTGATCAGTACATGCTTTTGTGTTCGTACCTTTAGAGTATAGAAATCATCGAGTCTTTCGTTTGTATAGTGTGAAGAACTAACAATATTATGCACCGTTTTGTATATGCAGCTCAAAAGGGGTTCTGTCTCGTACTTGACAATTGATATCTCTGGCGAGTATGGATAATTGGATTGAGCTACCTACATTTTCAATGTTCCATGCGGTAATAGTCACCGTTGCTGTAGTTCGTGAGCAGTGTAATTAAGTGTTGCAAGGGGAATGATTTATAGTAGCAGTAAATTATTTTAGCACTGTGTCGTTTAGTTTTGTACTTTCATAGCATTGGTATTAGTTAGGGCCCGTCATGTTGTTATTTGTTGACTGGTTAAGGAGAATAATCTTTGCTGGTGCGAGTTGCTGTACTTTGTGAACAGCAACGGCCGGTGCCCTGTTGTGCGCCAGAGGGTTTATACTGAGAATAAAATTATTCTACTTCAGTTGTATTAAGTTGTTTATTTATAATTAAAGGGTATGAAAAAACAATACAAGAGCTGATAGTGTGGAGAATTTATTTTACACTGTACAAGATAAATACATGCCTAGAATTTGATTTCATAAAACACAAAACTGCTTTTTCTTTGTTTATTTTCAAAGCTAAACCAAACAGCCCAGCTAATAACTTACAATCCAAGGTGGGGTTGGTGAAAAGTAAAAACCAAAGTATCAGACGTTGAGGTCATTGACAGCCTCCTCAAACCAATTTTCACAGACAACGAGTTTCCCATAGACATGATCTAAAATATTGGTACTCCAATTCCTATTCAAAATATTTATAGTTTCGTCCGTAAGATCAATCATCGAAAGATCCGACGCATGTTTAGTTTTGATTATTGATAATTTGATATTAAGTTTACTTAAATTAATGGTAAAAACTACTTTTCAACGTAATTTATTATCTAAATGATTTACGAGGTAAATATGTAACTAGAATTTTGCTTCAACTTATGTAAACACATTTTCATAACGATATGATAAATAGGATTATTAATGGGACCTTTAATGCTATTATTTATCAATTTGTTTAGTAGAGTAGAACAATTAAATTTTTACATGGACTGGCCATAAAAATACTAATTTTGAATTTTTTTTAACAAGTTTGAACTTGAGAATTTAGGAAATGAAAAATGTAGCATAAAATTTCCAACCTTGTTTAGGCATATTAATTGCGGAGTTCTTATTTCCTTCAATTAAAAACACAATCACAAAACATGCTCTCTCTTCCATGCGTATACTTCTATAGTCGCTCAAGAATCAATGAGTCTTTATTTATTTTTAAAAAATAAATATATCGTAGAAGAATATAAGATTTTTTCCAAAAGGCTTGGATTTCTTTACTAAAAGTTGAATGATATGGTAGAATAGTCATGCTAAATTTTAAATAACTTCAAAGGCAAGCAAGCAGCGAATGATTTGGCTAAACTGGCATTATTGATAATAAAAATATTCATATTATAATATTATTCAAGCAAATGAGCTTAGGGGCAAAAGAATCATGCCGGGGGTCCAATCTTTCTTTTCAATTGCTAATAAACGACCACTCGATTAAATAATTTGTTTTTAATTGTATTTTCATTTTTCAATCCCTTACAAGTAGGGAAAATTACTTAGAGGTCCAAACAACAAAATTAACCATAAAATGGTCTCAAAGATTCTCAAAATTACTATAAGGTCATAGAAGTAGCTGTTGATGTTATAATTAACAACCTTACTAGTCTTCATTAACAACATCAGCAACTACTCCTGGGACCTTATGGTAATTTTGTGAATCTTTGGTACTTCTGTTGTTTGGGACATCTGGGTAATTTTCCCTTAAAAGTTATTCATATTTTTTATTTTGAATATTCAAAATAATGGTGTGTTGTGTTTGCATAATTAATATCATTAGTAAACATAATTTCATATAACGTGCCACCTTGAGTTCATAATTTATATATAATGTGATTTCTTGTAAGTATTATGTTTTATATTCATATGATAAATACTATATTACTAAGTATAACTATATAGCATAATATTGATATTATGTTGGGAAAATTAATTGACATAATGAAATAATGAATACACCACATTAAAAAACTAAAATAAAAGGGTTTGCTGTTCTGGTAAAGTCTTATTTTTTTTCAAAAAACTTTAGATTAATTTTAGTTTCACACGTGCCATCTTTGCGTAAGATTCATGCTAATATGGTACCTAAAATTTTTAAAAATAACAAATAAATAGGAACACATTTTTGCAATTAAATGAAAATACGAAATGGAGCAAGCATGGGATAATCGTAATACTGGCTTTTTGTTTATCCAGATAGGCGGCGTCGTGGCGGCACCTCAACAGAGACTCTAGGAGATTTGGCCTCTGTTATTAGGTGAGCTGGGTGGGAATTCTGTTAAAGAGGTTTGCATTTTCATGGCCTTTTTAATCTTTGCATTTGCGAAGATAACGGAGACTCTAGAATCTCCGTATTTACAAAGTAGAAAAATTTATGATTCCATTTGTTGGTTTATATCATACTGGTACCTATGTGGATTAAAGAAGCTTATTGTGCTAATACTTTTTCTCTGTTTGCAGGCTTCGGGTAAGCTATCATCATGGCGGTGGAATGTTCTGGAATTGCCAAAAATGTTACAGAAGTGAGTTTGTGCACCTTGATTGATGGTCTCCGATCTCTCTTTCACGGGCTTTCACGCTTATTTATAGTGTCTTGTCCTGTTGGTTCTTTTTTTAGTTGATCGGCAAAACCCCATTAGTATATCTTAACAAAGTTGTGGATGGTTGTGTGGGCCGGGTTGCTGCCAAACTGGAATTGATGGAGCCTTGCTCTAGTGTTAAAGACAGGTAGAGGTTTCTGTTTTTTTCTCAAAAAACTTTTTTATACCTATATAATCTCGTAGTTTCATGTTTCTTCTAGCATAGTAGTTTTAATGTTTGTGAATTGGCATCAGTTCCTGTAATTGATAGAATTCTTGGTTCTATTGTATTTATATGACACACAGGATCGGTTATAGCATGATAGCTGATGCAGAGGAAAAAGGTCTCATCACACCCGGAAAGGTTGGTATGCCTTGATAAAGGGACCCGCCCCCAAAAAAAAAAAAACAAGTGTTGGGCTTTAAAAAGCCAAGTTTGTAGCAATATGGTATAATTGTGTGCCTTGGAATAATATCTATAGGTGAGAACAAAATGCTGTAATTTTGTGTATCTCTTGTGTACTCTGCAAGTTTCTACTGACATGTCATGTTATAGGAAGTAGCAAGTTCTAAACTTAATATTTTGTAGTCTTTTTGATGTATCTCGAGTTGACAACTCCTCCTTTCTGTGGATGTGCAATTCTTGCTTTGCTGAAGAGTGTCCTCATTGAACCCACAAGTGGTAATACCGGCATTGGATTAGCATTCATGGCAGCAGCAAAAGGCTATAGGCTTATTATTACAATGCCTTCTTCAATGAGTCTTGAAAGAAGAATCATTCTGAAAGCTTTTGGGGCTGAGTTAGTACTGACAGACCCTGCAAAGGGAATGAAAGGTGCTGTTCAGAAAGCTGAAGAAATATTGGCCAAGACACCTGATGCCTACATGCTCCAACAATTTGAAAACCCTGCCAATCCCAAGGTATCTAGGTATTTGTTCCATAATGGTTGTGATGGATACTTGGCGAACATTGTATAAAATATTTTCTGTCATCTCAGGTACATTATGAAACCACTGGCCCAGAGATATGGAAAGGCACAGGAGGGAAAATTGATGCACTTGTATCAGGGATAGGTACTGGTGGTACAATAACTGGTGCTGGGAAATTTCTTAAAGAACAAAATCCCAACATTAAGGTTAGCTTATTTCTTAGAGAATGGAGGATAACTTGTCACAGCTGCAACCGTGTCATGCATTTGTATTCTCATTGTTTTCGTTCATTCTTTATGTAGTTGTATGGTGTTGAACCTGTTGAAAGTCCTGTGCTTTCTGGAGGAAAGCCTGGTGAGTTGTAACCTGTGTTATGTTCCTCTGTTCCATTGTTCAATGCTGACTTTTTAATATTCCATCAGTACGACAAGCCACAATAATTTTCCATGCATGTTGCTTTTGAATCGGATTGAATAACATCTACATATTTGTATTCCATGAGATAAGAGTATATTTAGCCTTTTAAAAGTGATTTCCCTTCAATCACTTTTCAAGGGAACCCCATCCCAGTTCCTAACCTTCAGTCAGAAAGGAGTGGGTTTCTTTTTGTTGTACTTAGATATCTTTTTTAGTGAGATATCAGTCTGTTTTGCTGAAAAAACTATGATCGAATTTATTCTTTTGAATTTTTATTTAAACCAATCCGTGGTCACAACGCTGCAATGACTCTTGGACTATTATATCTTTCTACATCTTAGAAGTTATCCAGTTAAACAATACGATGCTTCCTATTGGGCCTTTTTGTTTGTTATCCCCTCTGGTAATTTCTATTCAATTAGCAGTTTTCTTCTAATAGAATCTTAAATTTGAGAGTAGAAGAACTTGCATCTTTAACCATTGTCAATGTGAAATTTGCCTCGGGAATGCCTAGGTCCTCACAAGATTCA
This sequence comes from Vachellia pachyceras, assembly GCA_025593235.1. Taxonomy (NCBI): domain Eukaryota; kingdom Viridiplantae; phylum Streptophyta; class Magnoliopsida; order Fabales; family Fabaceae; genus Vachellia; species Vachellia pachyceras. The sequence continues at coordinate 1,433 of JANTPZ010006834.1, read as the reverse complement.
AGGAATTGGTGCTGGTTTTATTCCTGGGGTGCTGGAAGTCAATCTTATAGATGAAGTTGTTCAAGTGAGTCATTACGACTTCAGACATATGATTATATTAGAAGTTCATGAATCAAACTTAAGTCAGACCGGGCATTAGTTCTGCAAATGCTGCTATGAACAGATATGATGGAATATACAATAAAATTGTGCTAATCTATGACATTTTTTCTAATCTGTTATTACTGAATTTCGTATTTGATTCAATTCTAAATTAATACTTATTAGTGGTTTAGTTTAAAAGAAAGAAGACTGAGGTTGAAGTAATATAAAGATCATCCTATTGCAGAATTTTTGTTTGGGAAAGTCAAAGCAGTATGTGATTTATTAAACTTGAGATGCGATTTGGCAGATATCTAGCGATGAAGCTATTGAGACTGCAAAGCTTCTTGCACTTAACGAAGGCCTATTTGTAAGTTCTTAACCTCTAGAACCTGCCGGTAGTGAGCTTGAAGCTTTCCTCAAGGGCTATTTTATTGAACCTCTTTTCCTATGCTTCTTCTTTTTTTCTTTATTTGTTCTGATCTCATTGTGTATTGCTGTAGGTGGGAATATCATCTGGAGCTGCAACTGCTGCTGCAATTAAGATAGCAAAAAGACCAGAAAATGCTGGAAAGCTTATTGTAGTAAGTTGGCTGAGAATTCTGGTGAAGAGATTTATTAGTTACATATGTGCTCTTATATTTTCTTAGATGGGGCCTATAGACAACCAGAGAACTTCCGACCCCCTTGACCACATTAACATGGGAAAACACTGGTTTTGAAGGATGGAATTTACAAGCTTACCTTGGACTGCTTAGCTGAAAATGATTGACGGATCAATTAATGTTGCTCCAGTTTTTCTAGCGAAGCAACATTATGATCTCGTTTGTTCTATTGTCTGGGCAGAATTGATCGTTAGCACCCTTTGTTAATAATATGATTGATTTAATGGTACTATACTACTATTATCGTAACTAGATGTTGGGACCACATCTGGGTTTAGTCGCACTATATTTCGTTTGTGAAATCATACGACTCCCTATAAATTATAAATATGTGTGTCTGCATGTATAGACACACACCTATTTCTATTTGGGACTTATGGTGTGGTTTGTTATGGATGCAGGCGGGTTTTCCAAGCTTTGGCGAGAGATACTTGTCCTCTGTGTTGTTTGGGTCAGTCAGACGGGAGGCTGAAAGCATGACTTTCGAGTCATAAAACTTCCATAGTTGAAGGCTTTGAAGCTTTATAGCTTTTGATATTTGGTGCAAGGCCAGTGACTCTCATTGTGGTCGTGATTCTGAAATAAAAATTGGTAGTAAGACTGCAGCGAAAGACCTCAAAACCTGTGAAGTGTCATATTTTGATTTTCTTTGGCTGTTGAAGTCTGTTTTAGGGCTTGTTTGGCAGC
>JANTPZ010006833.1:0-20708 GCA_025593235.1 Vachellia pachyceras | reverse complement strand
AAGTACATGATAAAACGAAATGCATCAAACCCTAGCTGATATATATTATGGCAAGCGTGGAAGATACGGTAGAATCAACTGTTCTCATTTTGGATTGTTGATGAGCATGTTGTAAGTACATGATAAAACGAAATGCATCAAACCCAATCAAATTTGGGGACTTCTCAGAAAGAAAGAAAGAAAGAAAGAAAGAAAGAAAAAGCTAAACGACCATCCACCCGCATTTTGATTCGTCCCCTTCTTCCAAGTTGGCAAAAAGATCAGAGAATGAAAGAACTTATGGAAGAATGAGGCCAAAACAAGCAGTTACTTTCCAAGGGAGGGTCCAAGGAAAGAAGGACGATTCACATCATCTGGTGATAAAATGATAGAAGTAATCCGTTAGCCAACTCAGATAGAGTCAATTGAGTTACTGGTTTTAACAGTAGAAAAGATAAATTAGGTATAGGAACCAAATTATTAAAATTCCAACATGATTAATTTCATCCAAGAACGTAAAACAGCTCATTCTTATCTCACAAATGATCAAAGTCCCTCTGTCTCCCCAATTCATTAATTTCAAATTTGATGGTAGGAAACGCCACGAATACATAAAACCAGAATTTATCTCTCCATGTTAATCATTGAAAAAACATGCATCTCAGAGGTGGAAAAGTTATTGAGGTGCAGCATTTTGGGTTTGAACGCTTTTCTGCTTATTGGAATACTGTTGACAGTATAGTAGCATACAACAAAAGCCTAATACCACAATTTTCGGTTCATTAATTCTCAGCATTTGCCTGTTTCCGAGCTTCTTCTCTCATAACAGCTTTCACATATATTTCATAGCAGCAACCTGAGACATTTAAAAGGGGGAACAATCTATCAAAAACAATAATGAAATATTTGAAACATTATGAGTCATGCCCATGCTTATTATCCAATCTAAACTAGCACCCTCCTTAATTAGGAGGTTGTCACTAGAAAACTGACATAAGATGCACTAGGGTATGCACATTCGTGAGTTCTTGTTGCCATTGAATCAGGTCTTGACCACACGAATGTCAATTTCAAGGACCTTTTTTATCATGAATGGTCAATGATTGAGAACTCCCATCTCCATTAAAAATTAAAACAAGATGAAATTTTCCAAATCTTTTCATTAATACGATAATAAATCTTCCCTGCCAGACTGGTCGCCACCTCATTGTAAAACAATTTTAAATTCGACGAAATAGCGAGAATGGCAAGACACATATACATCCACTTATAGAACACAAAGTAAGAACTTCATTGAAAAAAAAAAAAACAGAAAAGACAGAACGCACAACAAACCTTAAACCCCACTTATAAATGAAGTGGTTTTGTTGAAGCAATTGAATAGTAGTGTCGTCGCAGATTCCTTCATCACTAGGGATTTAATGAAAATCTCTATTCTGGTTAAGACCATTCTAATTCGGCTGGTATAAGTTGAAAGAGAGACGAACAAAGCCCTTTTAAATTAATTAATGTCTCAAGTTATGTTTCTCATGAAGGATAAAAAATAATGATGAAAAATTACTCTAACCAATAATAGTAGCAGCGCAAGTGGACAAGAAGAACTCATAAAACGTGCTATTTCACATCAATCTCATGAGCTCTACTACTTCACACAGAACCCATTATAAAAGAAAGCATACCAGCAACAACAACGATTGTTAGAACATCACCAATTCTTTTAAGCCGTGAAACGCTCTTTTTATACGATTTGAATGGCTTCAGAGATGGATCCTCAGCCAAAAGCTGCAAGAAGATGAATGTTGAATAAATGAATGCCCAGGCATAATTCAACTGAAAAACGTATTTATTGGAATTTCCAGCAAGGATTTTTTCTTTTTCTTTTTTGTTTTTTGCTTTTTTAGGGATCATCTCAAAACGAAAACTGCTCAAGAGAATCAAATACCCAATAATACAATACCGCAAAAGAACATACATGATTATATGTTATCCATATAAGGCAAAATAGAAAACAGCGAAATTTATACGCCTTACGGCTTTTTCACGAGGCCCGGGCTCGACGTGGAATCCACGGCGCGAGAGGGAAAGCGAATCTTCCGTTTTCTGCTCACTCAAAAGAAATTTGGCATAGAAGAAAAACCAAATAAGATAGCGAAGGGAAAGGCTCAAAAAATATCTTAAAAAATAAATCCACAAAAAGATCTCTATCGATTGGGATAGAAACGCGTGATAAGACCTGGGAATGAGATCGGAAATGGGAAGCAATCCCTGTTTTGTTCAAGAAGAACGCCATAGCTGCACCTGTTCGATTTCAGAGTTCCGATCCGAGAGTCCAAGACGGAGGAACTGAGCATGAGAAAGGGCCTGCCTGAGCTAAGAGGACCAAGTGAAATAAAACCCAAAGCTCGGCTGATAAAGGCCCAAATAAATATTAATGTCATTTACAGGCTATACTCATTTCTTAGACTTTACGTGATGACAAAAAAATGTGTTCAGTTGATGAAGGCTAAATATTTATTTCAAATTTAGTCATCGTTTAAAATGTGTATGGTGTGTTTGAGTGTGTGTGAGAGAGAGTTTTCAACCTGAGAAACTGGCGTGATTATTTATCAAATGAAGTTTAATTTGTTTATTCGATTATGTTTAGATACTCTCTCTCCTCCTTTTCATGCACAGCCAAAGATGATCCTACTTGTTCAAGCAATCCCATTAAGTGCCAATGTCCAAGAAACCTCCTTTCCTACGAACCTAGTTTCCTGTCTCATTGGAAAAGGAAACAAACTACGATGATTCTAAAGAACCGATCTGTTCAAGTAAGGTCGTCGTCAAGTACCAGCATCCAAGAAAACTCCATTGCTTAATGAAAGTATTTACATGTTAATTTGATACAATAAAAGGAAAAATCGCTCCTCTGACCTCTTCTTGCTAGCAAACATGATCCCATCTCATCAAACTTGCTTGTATATACATCTAAAGATATACATATATGTATATAAGCCACCAACATGTTTGCATTCTCACAACTCTTTAATGCGTCTTTCACTATGTCCAACTCGATTTCTTTTTGATTTGTTACTACTCACCATGAACCACTTCAGGACGTTGAACAGTTTTCTCCATCTCCTTTGAGCTTTACCCATGGCCAAGGCCGTGGAACGAGCAAGCATAAAGCTATCAACAGCACTCTGCAAATCTGCCTGTGAATCCAGAATATTACAATGAGACTGAAGATCAGTAGGATCAAAGAATTGCATATCAGCTCCAAGAAGGTGTGCCATAGGGTCTGTTTCCGTCATTAAAGAGTTAGTGACTTGGACTTGAAAACCATGAGCTTGATCATATCCAAGCCCCAAGCTTTCAAAACTGGGCAAGCCATAGTCATCAAAACTACTAGTCCCACCAACAGAATATAGGGATGACATTATATCTGGAGACGAGGTACTTGCTTGTGTGTAATCAAATCCACCAGTTTTTTGAGGAGCCAAAGCCTTATTGGCACTGGATCCCTCAGTCTTAAGTGAGCTTGGGGAGTAAATCGCATTAGTTAAGTGTGAAGAGTTATCTACAAGAGAAGCCTCATCCTCAAAGGCAGCTACGTTATCCCCTTGCTTGTACGCAGAAATTACAGACAACTGAGCTTCAACCTGACAGTGGACATTGAGATTAAAGAGAGTTAACAGCGATTGGTAAATGGAGAGTTTAAAAAAATTGAAGTGGGAGATTTATGAGAGAAGAGTGCCTTTTCTGCTTCAGACAGCTTATCTAGAGTGAGATACTGGCCTTCAGAGAGAATCCCTGTCAGTTGTCCCACAGCATTGAAGACAATACCAGTTTTATTCAGAGAATCAGAAGGGAAGTACAAGTATCTCCTACTATCAAGTACACATTTTTTAGCATGCTCCACTGTTACTTCCCACATTTTTGCAGACATACCAGTGCCTAGTATCTGCAAATGCCCAAGCCAAGACTATTAGTTATTTATTTGACAAGACATGAGTGCTTACTTGAGAATTGATAAATGTGAGTAATATAAATTTGTATGGTATGAACTAAGATTGGATACTGATCGCAGAGATATGGGTAGATTAAGGAATTGGTAAAATGATTATTACACTGCGTAGCTTTGTTGGGTCTAGATTGAGGAGTGTGAGAAAATCCTTCACTGTATTGATCCTTTCTCTGCTCAAACGCCTGTGAAAAGCTCCATCCTTTCCAATCTTTTCCAATCTCCAAACTTCATCAAACAAATTAGGAGGGTGGTGTTTCTTGTACACTGCATCCAAAAAATTAGAAATATAAATGAAGTCCAAGTTATCTCTCTTTGAAAGATAAATCAAATAACTTAAATAGGTCCTGTTATATGATATTTACTTGCAATAAAGATTACATATAGACATGAGAACTATATGATTATAGAAGTTAACAGCAGCATGGAATAATATTTGATCAAATTCCCCTTAAGATAACACCTGCAAACATGATATCTTTATCCATCTGAGAAGATAGGTTATACATAAGAGTGCTCACATTCTCCTCGATGATCTCTGACAATAAATGACTCGGTCTTTGCTTCTCTTATTCTGATTCCATCAAAGTTGTCAACAGCTCTCGCCCCAAGCCTAAACCTACGGCTCCTTGTCCAACTTGAATTATCTGTGAACGAAATTTCCCCCACCACGCCAATCCCATCTTTAAGATGCACGAATGCGTCTCCCATAAGAAGGGCCTTTTTTCCTTCTCTTTCTCTTACAATGTTGCTTTTGAAATCTTCTGACAGCCACAAGTCACTTTCATCTTCAAAATCACCTTCAAGGACTACAATTTCCACCTTAGCTGAGGATTCAGGTCCTAAACTAACAACTTCTCCCTTCTCAGAATCAACTAAACAGACCCTTAAATTGGATCCATCCTCTCCTTCAATCCGAGCTCCAGTAAAGACAGGAAGACATATGTTGTTTTCAAATTGCAGCTGCAAGTTTCTTGATTCGAAAGCATGCATTTCCTTCCCACATGCCCTGAAGAAAAACCAGCGGAAATATGAGTGTTAGCCAGGAAGGTCTGTAGTCAATAGAGTCTTTCTAAACCAATTGGTTACTTTTCACTTTCTTTTTTCTTACTATTTGCAGATTTCTTAGTTCTTACCGTTTCAGGTTGGCTAAATGCTTCCTTAAGGCCAATTCAACTTCCTCCTTAACCTGCAAATATGCCACAGCTATGATTGGTATCTCATGCGAACAAACATATTCCATGTGAATGTACTGAGGAAGAATTTAAGTCCATTGTTTCTTACAAGTCTTCTGAGAAGTGAGCAAAATGCATCATAGAAGTAGTATCTATAGTGGGTTAAGCTTTACTGCATGCCCATTAACAACATATATAGAGCAAAAAGACTTCATACCAACGAAAAATATGCATGCAATTAACCAATTACATTAATAGAGATGAGTTATATACCACTCGGCGAATCAAGGGCTCTAAAATTGGTTCCAGCAGATGCCGAACTGAATGTAACTTCATAACCTCACGAACCACACTGAATATTATTAAAATAAAACATCAACAGAAAAATTCACAAGCTTTGCTAGTGAAATGTATGACATAATGGCATCAAATTAAGATCTCATTTATCATTTCCTCATCCTTGCAATTCCTTGGTTCAAGGTGTAAGTAAAAAATTTTACATTAAGAAGGGATGGCGCCTTGAGAAAAGCGTGTAAGTCAGAAGAATCTATACATTCAATGCCTTGAGTTTTTGAATCAAAAAATATCCTCAAGTATAGTTTTAACTTGAGAGTATCTCGAACTCCGACTTTAGAGTTACATGTAAACAAATTTCTACAAATGCGGAAAATCCATTTTTTAAGTGTGTCATAAGCATCAACAGCAAGTAGATTCATCTTCTGTGTTAGAAATATACTGCGGTCCTGATATTGCATAAAAAAATGATACCCACCAGGACCATTTTGCACAATATGAAGCAGAAAACTAGTACCAATTATTAAATGAAACTCTTGTTAGGAGAAAAATTTTAGAACTGATATTGAGTACTACTATGTCACGATACAAAATGTAATAGTTTTTAGAATGTTAAATTATAAATTCATGGGTTTGTGAGTACATACAGTAGACTAACACATAAAAAAACTTGAGTAGTAAATGAGCACTTGAAAAATAAAATAAAGAGGTATATAAAAATGAAACACACACATGCATTTAATATGCATCTAATTATACTACGTCAGTTTGGGTGTATTCTTAGGGAACAATCCTCCGAACAGAAGGCAATCAATGCCAAATTCAAGGGGGAAGTAATGATCTGCGGCAAAATTTGTCGCATAAACTAGCAATTTGCCAGAATCGCGTCAAAAGAGAAGAGATTGGGGGGGTGAAGAGGAGGAGGAGGAAGCAGTGTCGTACTTGGTAAAAGCAGGAATCTGCTTTCTTCGCTTATCGTCTGGACTGCAACTATCAGATTTTGACTTGCCATCATCAGGACGCCTCTTGTTCGACATGAAGGAAATAGAGCAGCACAGGGAGGAGGGGGAGGAGGGGGAGGAGGAAGTGTGGTATGAGGTCGCAGGGGAAGGAGCAACATGCGGCTGAGGAAAAACTATGATCGAAACCAGACAGCAAAAGCAATATATATAGTGTTGTTGTGATTGATTGATAGCATCAACAGAAGAACCAATAAATGAGTAAAATCCAAAAAGTCTTGTTGTGCGCTTGTGCTTTTGGGTCACGTATGGAACCATAATCCAGAGCTTGTTTGCTTCTGGGATGCTTCTTCAAGGCTCACCAAAAGCTCACTCCTCCTTCTGGTGCTTTGGCCTGAAGCAAAGCTCAAAGATTTGGAGCCCTCCCATGTCCATTGTTGTCGTGGAATGAAACCCGAATGGAATGCGTGGAGGGGTGGGTCTCAGTACAGAGTGGAACCAGTCTGGAAGATGGCTTTCATGTAGGGTCCGGGTCAAGTGCCTAACACGACCGGGCATTATCCGGGTCCACCCTCTTGGTCGGGCATTTCCAGGAATACCTTTATTTGATAACGATCATGGATAGTCCAAATATACATTTTAATAATATTGTTTTGTAAAATAAGATAATCTCATTCATATATTTAATTCAGTTGACATAAAAATATTTTTTTACCATGTTTTCAAATAAGTCCATTGTCAACATGGGACCTCCCAGAGCCATTTGGCTTTAGGCCATTCTATGTTTCAATAAATTTATGTAATAAATTCACGTAAGTTTTACGTTTTTCAAGATAAAATTATTCTCATTCGTTTGCTATATAAACAGGAAATTACATTGAAGTTATCGATTTAAACAAACCTTGATTACAAAGATATTTTATAATAAGTAGCGAGTATGATTATCCTTTACACAAAAAAATTATCATTATACAATACTCACTCATTACAAGATTTCTTGACCATTGCTTCCTTCTTTTAAACCCCATGAAGATTTTCCCTTGCTATTCTATACCCCCCTTGGAACTTGATTAATTTTTATTGTTCCAAGTCTTAGCTTCCCGTGACCCTTTTTTTTAAATTTATTATGAATTTTTAAATAAGAGAATTAATGAACAAAATATTTTAAAAAATGACAAAATTACCATCAGGTTCCAACAGTGACTGGTACGGTTATCGTTAACAATCACATCAACCGTCAATAATAACCGGACTAGATATTGTTGATATCTAACGGTAATTTTATCAATCTTTAAAGTATTTTGTTGATTAATTCTGTTTGTTAAAATCTATTTTCTTTTTCTCTCAATTATTATATGATATACTTTTCGAGACGTAGTAATCACCCCTGGTGTCGTGAAAATTGCCCAAGAGCTAAGTTTGTCGTACACAATTGAATGCTATGGGGTTTCGATAGGTTTGCTTCCACTTGAAGCCATGTTATTTTCATGATGTAAGCCATTCGTATGATGTGTCTCATAATAGATTTATTCATGAGACTACTTTTTTTTTTAAATATGATTTATTGAAAAAAATAAAAGAAAGTTTTATTCCAATTCATGTGAACGCATTCCTATAACATCGTTATAAACATATCCTCAAAGAATCAAAAGGAAACAAAAAAACTGTATTTGATATCCATAGCAAGTCACTAAGTCTTGTTATAGTTTATCGTTGGCTCTAGCGGAAGAAGTTGGTCCCTTACAAAGGAGTGAATAAATGTTTGAATCTCCATTGTGAGCAGGGGCGGACCTACATGGTCCCCAACGGGTACAGCCGCACCCCCTGACTTCCAGAAAATTAGGTATATATTAGTACTATGTGATTTATTTTGCACCCACTCATTTGCTAATTTTGAACCCACTAAATTCTTACTCAAATTATTCTCAAAAGATATTAAGAATAAATCCCTTTTATCTTCTCAAAAAATAGTTTGCACCCCCTAACTCAGGGTCCTCAGTCCGCCACGGATTGTGAGAGATACCCACTTTCAAAAACGCACATTACATAGGACATTAGGCTTGTTTGGTTAGCCCGTTTGGGTAATCAAAATCTATTCATGCGCTTACCGAGACAAAATTCCTCTTACATATTTACTTCAGAATCTGTGTCCGTTCTCCCAACGAACTATCCAAACAAGCCCAATATAGCTAGGAAGATACATGCTCCTGCTTGCTTGGGAACCCTCTCAAACCATGTTACACACAAATCGAGATAAAACTCATCTCACATAGTTACTTTGACTTGCGTGAAATCACCCTTTCAACATATTATTGAATGCAAACAAGAAAAGATTATTTAAAAATGGCTGAATCACTGTTCAATGCTTTATCTGGTAACTGTTTACCTTGTAGAAATGCAGAGACATTTGATTTGGACAGCCACCACACAGACTCTATAGCCAAACAGCACAATTTTAAAGATGAGCAAAAATATTCTCTCTCTGCTTTTAAAACTACGTTGTCGAACGCACGATGAACAGAGAAATCTAGCTGAGTTATTGAGATAAACTTATATCATATACTTATACAATAAAACGTAAATCACGTTTAATAAGTAATTTTCAATATTAGCTCAAACAAGTACTAGACATAGATTCTGTCTCATTAACATTTAGAGATTACGTTTATTTAAATTAAGATAAAATTATTTTCGTGTACCCTAACCATGGACACTAATTGAGGTTCGAAAAGTAACTGATAATTTTAATATAAACAGTCACGTGATCATACAGGGCTCCTGATTTGTGGCTTGGAGACCCATTACGTGAATCAATCATGGAGCTGAGGTTTAGGAGCAGAACTCGCAGTGATATGTAAAACCAGCGTCACCATCCGATTATAATTACGTAATCAATTGCGATCCTTCGTAACCATGTTTTAGGGTTGTTTTGGATATTTTTAAATAACTTTTATAGATTTTGAGGTAAATTTTAGGTTTTAGAGAATATATTTTAGAAAATAACTTTTTACAGATTTCAAGACAAAACCTAGGTTTTGAGAAGTGATTTATATTTGAGAAGTTATTAGCTTTTACGGATTCCGAGGTAAAAGGTAGGTAGAAAAGATGAAAGAGAAAGAAAGAAAAAGTAAGAAAGAGGAGAGAGAGAACGAAAAAAAGTAGAAAAGATGAAAGATAAAGAAAGAAAAAGTAGGAAAGAGTAAAGAGGGGAAGTAGGAAAGAGAAAACCTAAGTTTCAAAACCTAGATTTCAAACCAAAGTTTTGTAACCAAAATAGCTTTTCAGAAAAAATTTTATACTTGAACAAAACCTATATTTTAAATTAAAACATATGTTTCAGGAAGTGATGACAAACAAACCCTTATTTCCAGTGAGAATATTGGGGTTGGTTTGATAACCTTTGGGAAAATAATTTTTTCATCAGAATACATTTTAAAAAATAATTTTTGATAATATATTTTAAAAAGTAAAAATTTATCTGGATGAACATTGTAAAAATAACTTTAATGGAAACCAATTGAAAAGAAAATAAACCTCATTAAACAATACATATATTATTCGATATTTTGTTAAAATTAGAAAAAAATGAAATAAAAGTAGTAATAATGTGTCACATGACAACTTAAAAATATCCAATAAATTTTAGATAGAATGAGCATTTTTCTCCTTTATCATAATGCATTCCAACGTCAGCAGAATGCGTCTCAGTAGGAACTTTTTTTTTATAGACATGTTCCGGAATGCATTCAGGCACTGTCTAACTAGCATATAGCCTCAAACACTCAATAAGACCAGTGTCGTTTTGGGCAAGCAGAGAGGAAATAGGGGAAAAGGTACAAATAGTAGTACAGATTGTCGTTTTCCTACAGAGCCCACGATACGACTTGTCTTTTGCCCATTTCCAGGAATCTTCGTCTCCCATTCCTTTCCCACCATTGGTTTAACTTATTTAATCTTTTTAATATTTATATTTTTTTTTTGTGTATAAGCTCGTACTAACGTCAAGTGGACCCCAGCCTCCTTGCAGAAACCTCAAAATGTCTTTGATCGTACCAGGTGCATTCGTTCAGTCCTTGGCGGCAAGCCGGCAACAGAGAAATTGAACCGTACCAACAGCAATTCATCCGGCAAAAAGGACCGTGTTTTTGTCGGTCGAAAACCGTTACAAGAATAATTTTATATAAATCAAGATAAATAAGTACGAAAAGTTTTATCTCAACTTATATAAATATGATTTTAATATAATTGCAAAACAGATGCTTTATCGCTTAAATACGAGACCATTGAGTCGATTATTTGATTATTCTCAGCAGAACCGTGAGTTTATAACAACCACATGTATAGAATAAATACGTGGAAGGTTAGAAAAGATCAGACGACGTAGAGTTTAAGGGAATGACAGTGTTAATGATTTATCAGAAATGATATTTAAAAGTTTGAGTGTGATGGCGCACACGTAGCACAAAATCATATGAGAGTATCACCATGAGGTTTTAAGTAAGAGGATTAATCATTTAAAACCTTATATAATAATTAAAGAATATGTAATGATAAGCCCTGATTTAGGATGTGATGATAAATTTACACCATTAACTTATTATTTAATAACTAATTCCCTTTCTTAGAACTCAAGGTAATTCTTCCAATCATATTCACGTTCATAGATAATGTGTGTAAGGGATAAAAAGAAACACGCTTCTTGTGAAGGATCTAATTACCCTGCTAAATATTTAATGTTTAGTAGGTAGATTTGAATTTGTATACTTTAAAATGATGATTTCTCGTATAAAAAGTTATTTTTTTAAAAAAATAATAGTTGAGATATTGTTTTATTTTTATGCTACAACTACTAGAATAATTGTTTTAAAAAAATATAAACTTTTAAAAATTAGATCTGAACCATTCAAATTAGATTTAAACATCTCATAAGCAAATAACTTTCCATACTGGGTCCATTTGGGAGAACGGTGGAGAAATACTTTTACTTTTACAAGGTAAATGTGTGAAAAAGATTATCTCGTTTTACGAAAAATATTGTTGAACATACTTTTGAATTGTTGAAATGCTTTATCAAACGAAGCCACTGGGATGTGAGATGTGAATGGTGTGAGATAAAGAGAGACACACGCGTCAGGCTTCTTTAGATTAATGGTTGGTGTGATTTCAATTCTGTCCGCTTAAGCATGCCCCTCCATCCCCCTTTGAATTAATTGCCCTTGCCATATTCTAAAGAAGTAAGCTACACGCATAAGATCCTTCTCCTTTTTCTTTTGACATGCCCCTCCCACCATTACACTTGTTAAAGAGTTCAAATCTCACCTTTAAGTCATCACTCAACAAAGATTTCTATCATAAAATCTATTTTTATTAACATGAGAATCATAATTAATGGAGTAGCCGTTTCAAAAACATTTTGAGTGCTTACTCAGAGCAGGCGAATTAGTTGGTGTTGTAAATAACGTGCGGGTGTATGAAAGAAAGAATCTCATGTTGTTTTGAAATTGTAGAGTTCAAGTGGGTATACGATAAATGTTATCTTGAACAAATAAATAAGTCAATAGGAGGAGTGAGTTTATACATGGCAACCGGAGATAAATCCGGCAATTCAACCCACTCCTGTACGTGCAAGTTAAGTGTAGACTAAAAACTTTTTTTACTGAGGCCTTTTGTGGAATTTGAATATTATTTTGAATAAAAAGCTAACCGAAAATGCTATTATTGGTGGCTAAATCATGGGATTTTGATGTTGAAATGCTCGAACGTATAAATGACTTTTGTTAATAAATTTTTATTGTCTTTGATATCATATATTGATGACTTTAAAGTTCCTTCATTTTTTTGTAACATACGAAACCAATTTTGTTAAGACCTTTTATGGATATACATGTTTAGAAACTACCACTTTAATTTATTATTATTGAGGCCGCCCGACGTTTAGAAACTGTCTCATTATTGCTGCAATTTTGTGGCCTATATAAGGTGTTTGAAGTTAAAGTTTTTAGAGACCCAACTCTTAGGCTTTTGAGCATTATTCTTCCTCAATTATCTGTCTTACTAAGTTTTATTACATTTCACTAATTCTGTATTACTGTACCCTTACTTGCTTGTAGTCACAGAATACCTATACGCGATAATATCATTTGACGCAATTCGAATTAATTATTTATTTGTAGATGTTACTGTCAACATGATAAGTACAATATTGTAAAAGAGTTTTAAGATTCACTGAATTATTTTAGAACTTATTTGCAGCCTGCAACGGTTGGATTAAAACGGTAGTGTTTGCTAATGGATAGTTATCACGATACCATAGCGTCATGCATGTTTGCTAATGGATTAAAAAAGAAAGGAAGAGCTACAGCTTAAGGCAGGAGCAAGACAAGTGGCATCAATGGGGGCATAGCTAGCATGCATGCATGCATGCACAGAGAGAGAGAGAGAGAAGGGTGGGGGGAGTACTTGTGGAGTGCTGATGTCATCAAGATTCACGAACGAGTCATGAATCACGTTGCAGGCAAAAGCAGATAAATTAAAAATATTCCATTCATTTCTTTCGCTGCAAAAAGCAACTCCTCGCATGCTTTCCCGGCCAGGTGATCGGCGGCAACTGCATCCCCACTGGATGAGCATGGAATGCCACCGTAACTTATTCCCATTTCGTTATCTTTTCTTTTTCATTTTAACAAATACACAAATTCTGAAAAATCATTTTTTAAACAAATTAAAGTGTAGATTGTGAAGAATATATTTAAACAGACGATCAGTACACTGAAAATGTCATGATTTCAGTCTCAGTATATCCACCTCATCGTTTAAAAAAATCGTTACGAAAAAGAGTTACGACTTCTAATTATTTTAAATGTTTTAAAATGATTTTACAGATTTTAAAATTGTTTTATCTTTATTTAAGTATACAGTCAGAAAAATTGATTTATTGACAAGCACCGCTCTGCAAGTAAGCAGACAGCAGACCAGTCTAATATACAGATTCCTCTGAGCTCGGTACCAAAGAATACATCCCATAAAAAGAGTAGACGATCGACACTGAACATGAAATGCCTCGCTACACAATCTATCTACAGTCTAAAATCACAATCTCAATGCTTCCAATCCATCCATAAATGATCATATACATAATAGATGCATATATATATATATCCCACCCAAAATTAGTTAAACCATTCGATTTAGGTAAGTAACATAACCCCCCGGGGGCGGGGGCGGGCGCGGGGATCCTAAATCCTATAACGTGGTGGTGTTTGCCGCGTTTACATCCCTCCCGCCACCGGCTCGGAACCGGGTTCGACCCAACCCACCCGAATCCAGTGCCCCATCTGGACCGACGACATTGTCCTCTTCTCCCCCACCTCTCATCATGCGCAACATCCTCTTAGCCTTCTCTCTTCCCCTCTCTGAGCCTCTCCCTTCAACCTCTCTCAGCACTTCCACCGCCCTTGCCTCCTTTGCCAACGCTTTGAACCTCAAGCTACAATGGCTCATTCCGTACAGCGCCGCCACACAGTGTTCCCTCGTCGCTTCCGCCCCTGCTCCCCTCTCCTCCCTCAGCACACGCACCAAGCACTCCACCGCATTCGCGTCCAGCATCGCCGTTCGCCCCTCCATGCCCGCCGCGATATTACACAGAATCAGCAACACTCTCGCCAAATCCCTCGATTTCACCATTGATAGCAGCATCGGCACCACCCCGAGCTTCACCAGCTTCACCCTGTTGCTCTGTACCAAGGTCAGGTGCTACAACGCGAGCGCCGAGTCGCGCCGAGTCCGTTCCGACTCGTACCTCAACGCGTTCATGAGTGGCTCCAACGCGCCCAAAACGCCGATCGCCATTTTGTTCTCATCGTCTAAGGCCAGGCTGAATAGCGCTCCCGCCGCGTGCTCCTGCGCCTCTGGGAATCCGTTTTTCAAGACTGCAATGAGGGGAGGGATAAATCCAGACCTTACGATTTTGACCTTGTTAGATTTAGCCAGGGAGAAATTAACCAGCGAAGCGACGGCGTTTACTTGCACGATTGGATGCTCCGATGAGATCGTTGACCGGAGTGAAGAGAGTAGAGCAGGGGTGCAAAGAGAAATCCTTGTGCCCTCTCTTGTCTTTGTGATGTTTCTGAGCGAAACAACCCCTTCTTCCTGCTCACAATCTTCTTCGCTCCTCAGCTTCAGCACTAATTTCTCCTCTTCCTCTGAAATGGGACCAATCGGGTTCTGGTTCTGCTGTTCAGTCTCGTTAATTTCCGCACAAGAAGACGAAGACGAGTAACACGTGGGAAGAGTGGCGAGAGGCAGAGGAGTCTCGGGACACCCCGCGGCGATTGCCAACTCGGATGAACTCGTTTTGAATGGGTTGACCCGGGGACTCAACTCCGTGGCGGCGTGAGAGAAAATGACCGGTGGATTATCCGGCACGGCCTTGAGCAATTCCCTATCCGAAACTCCTAAATCCGACTCTTGATTTTCGCACGGGGACGCCATTGCTGTACGGACGAGCCTCTCCACGGAGCTAAACTCTGGCGGGCGAGGTTTCTCCACACCGGATTTGACGCACCAATTGGATATCGTGGATTTGAGAGCCACATTTGGAATCACAGTGGAGAAGTTAGGTGTGGACCCGTCTTCTAGCTTGGGAGAGAAACCCAACTCTTTGCACACTTGAACAGAAACCGATTCAAATGTCTGACCGGAGGCAACTACGACGGGTTCAGCTATCAGAGACCCAGAAATTGGGCACAGAAACTCGAGGGGAGGCTCTTTCGATTGGAGCTTGGAGCTTGAGGAATTACGATGGAAAGAGATTTTCCACCTGGGCCTACCAATGCCGCCCATCAGATATGATAATAAATTTTTTTCAGAGGCAGCTACAGATGATCTCGTCTTCTATGCTTGATAATAAATTAACAAAACTGCTGAAACTTTGGCTCTAAATTGTATGATAAGAAGTAAGCACAAATTGAGAAGACTCGATGTTTACAGAGGTTTTCTTGAGACTCGCTGGATTGAGCCTGCGATCAGAGAGAGAGACATCAGAATCTCGGGCAAAGATATTTCGAGATGACTTCGCTGCCTTTTTCTTTTTTGTGTACTTTTCGACTTTGACTTCTCTTATTACCATAATCTCCAAGTTTTTGGTTTTTCTTAATTGATTGATTAAGAATCATAGAAGCCGTTTCTATGTAGTTAAACTCCTGATTTTTCCAAGGAGTTTGCGATTTTTTTGAAATCTGCCATGCTTCAAATAATGGAAGCATTTTATTCTAACTATCTTGCCAAGCACTAAAAGTAGCTTCCTCTTCATCTTAAAGATGCACTTCATACCCAAGTTTAGGGTCTGGAGTTAGTTTGAGGCTGTTAGCATGTTATGGGTGTTTGGATAGGCCGTTTGCCTCCCTAAAAGCCATTCCCACTCTTATCAAGATAAAATTTTTCTCACACATTTATTTTGAAATATGTATCCGTTCTTCCAACGGATATCCAAACAAAAGTTGATTGGTCATTGCCATGACTTAGTCGAATGTTAATTGATGATAATTCTTACGCTTATCTATTTTCTCGTGAATTCTTACTTTGAGACCGTTGTCTCGTTTGACCCAACTAACAACCATTGTTACGCAGCTAACAACCACCGTTCCGTGCAACATAATGGAGAACTCTACTGGAAGAAAGGAGTTACGGTTTTGGAGATGATTTTATGGATTTCGAGATGGTTTTTACAAATTTTGAAATGGTTTTGCCGTATCTTACGTGCACCGTTGGGGAAAATAAGTTCCCAAACAAGCACATGTGTCTATACTTTCAACAATCCAATATATTGTGCTTGTTTGGGAATTACTTATTCCCAACTGTGCACACAAGTCAAGATAAAACCATATTGAAATTTGTAAAAACCATCTAGAAATCTATAAAAATCACATCGAAATTCGTGAATTCTTTTTGAATTCCTGTATTTTTCTTGAAATCTGCAAACTCATTTCTCCTAACATATTCCCAAATATACACATTATCGGAGTAATTGATGAGATTATATCCAACAGAAGATGATAGTCCCTTGTAATGTAACAGAACAAGGTTTATATTCCCTTTGGCATATGCACTCACATTTAGTATTCAACAATACTTAAAATATGATTATATTCAATAGATAGGTAGGTGTGTTTGATACTGCACACATACATTCTATGTTGTCAAATATATTAAAAGCCACGTTGTTTATAAGCTTTTATCAAGAATTTTAAGCTGAGGATAGTTGATTAATGTGGTGGGTATGTAGCATTGAATCATACAATAAAGTTAAACAATGCAGAAATGATATTATAGAACCGCCTACCCTATAAATAGGGGGTGAGAAATCGTGGGACCCAACCAACTAGTTATATAATGGTAAGTTAGGGTTGGATGAATGTCAGTCCGTCCATTTTTTTTAAATATAATATTATTTTTATTTTTATTTTAATATTTTTTAGAAAGAAGAAATAATATTAAATTATTTTGTAGGTTAAACAACATTTAATACATTTAAAAATAATATAAAATATTTTATTTTTTTAAAATCAATTTTCTATAACACCATCTTTAAAATTACAACAAAACATTAATATTTATATACTGATAAACCATCAAGAGATTTAGTAAGATAATATTTTTTATTTTTTAAATCAAAATAAATTAAGGTTGCATGGTGAAAATTTTTTTAATTGTATTTTAAAATATGTTTTTGCACAAATTGTTTTGGTGGGTTACACCGCTCCTCCCAGTTCGCCGCACGGGCAGAGGTGGGTCAGCCTGCGTGGGCTGGCCGCTTTCCTCACTCTACTTACAAGCATGTGACAATAGGTCCACCTCTAATCCATTAATGCATTTCCTTTGACCTGTTTAATACACAAGTCGCACTTGTCTACTTGTTTCCAAGGCCTGTTTGGCGAATATACAGCCCATCATGCTTTAGAGCTTGTTTGGAACCTGGTTGTCAAAACCTAAGTTTGAAACCTAAATTTTCTCTTTTATACTTTCTCTTTCCTACTTTTCTCTCTTTTCTCTTTCATACTTTTTCTCTATCTCTTTCTTACTTTCCTCTTTCCTACCCACTTTTTTGCCTCGGAATCCGTAAAAGCTATAACTTCCCAAACATAAATCACTTTTCAAAATTTAGTTTTTACCTCAGATTCTTTGAAACCTAGGTTTCAAAATAACTTCCAAACAAGCTCTTATTATATTTGTTTGGCAAACTTCTTATCAAGATTTGGGTGAAGTACATATCTTTTTCCAAAACCAAGCCAACCACGGACTCAGGATTGATGGTGATTTAATGCTAACTCAGCTAGCTAGCTTGAACACAAATAAATGTGCTCCATCACCCCTAATAATGGCCGTACAAAAACAATTGACAGTCTTGAGATTTTCAAGGCCTAACTTCTCTCAGATCATCTTTTCTTGTTTCCTCACTTCCTCCACAAGTTCCATATCAGCTACGTACATATGCATGAGCCCCGCCGGGAGAGCTTAGTGGGGAAAAATCAAAAGATATATATATATATATATATAGAATAGTGGATGAAGTAGTTCTTCATCTAGATAGTGATGTCAGAATCTCTAAAGATCACAGAGCAAACCCAAATACGTGTGTGAACACATGATGAAATTGCTTAGAAATGCTGTGAGGATATATACGTACAGTTATAAGAAACTGTCCTTATAGATAGATTTAAGCATGGTTTACCAGAATGCTCCAAATGACTGGCATCAACAAGTGACGGAGATGGATACAAGGTGAAGTCGTCGGAGCTCCATCAAGTGGCTCGAGTATGTCATGGACAACTCGCCGCAGGCATTTCTGCGGGATTAGTCGATCTCCCGCCTGCTGATGGTTCAAGGACCCCATGAACGAGACACTTATCTCAAATAAAATCTATCCTGTACTGTGACTGTGTGCACGTGGCCCTGAAACTGCATTTCAGAAGCTCCCTCCTTGCACCGAATATGGTATGATTAATGAGCCTTATAAGTATGGCACACATCATATTTTAGTGCTTTTTTAAGTACAAGTATTCTTCTATTAAAGAAAATCTTGTCAAGACATTGTCAAATACTTAATGTAACGCCTCTTTAGATAATGATTTAAATTTTGATTTGTTATGTTGTGAAGAATTGACCTTTTCGATTTTTAATTTCTAGTTAGATTGAAGTGTTGTTAGTTCCCAAAAACTCATTTTCTGTGATCTCAATGATGACGACTGACCCATTTTGGTGCGCAATAATTGAAACATCTCACACGAATCTCTAATTATTGTCACTGTCCTTGCATTCATTCATTCATTCATTCATGTCCCCATTTAAATTATCTTCATGTGAAAGGGCTTGTAAAGTTAGAAAACATTGCTCCGCGCTATCTGTGTAGGCTTCTGATGAAAACCCTTGAAGAAAGCACTCATTTTTTGCTTGTCTTTTTTCCATCACAGTGATCCACATTAAACTAGCTATTTCATTCACGATAGATGCTCACAAGACAAATAATCATCGTTGTCACATATAAAACACACACACACACACACACACACACAATTTGTGTATCCAATACCTATAAATTGAAATTAGAGTGATACAAATCTAAATTGAAAGGAAGATCTCAAAAAATACTTTTCCATATATGTATCATACATAGTGATAATGTGAATATTGCAAACTTATCCTTCAAGCAATTGCCATAAACGCAGCCTATATATAATTAAAGGAGCCTAATTATTATTAGGATTCCTTTCAACTCTATCTTCCTCTCATCTCCTTCTTTTTCTACAGGTCTATAAGCCCCATCCTTTACCTCCAATAGGTCCCCCCACTCTGGGTGTGTGTACACGTTATAATTTTTTTTTTTTGAATATCACATTGTGATTATGAACACAACTGAAAAACTAGGTCAATCAAATTTCATGATCGTTTAAATCATGCTGGTAATTATATTCAAAACGGCCACTTGAAGCAGGATGATTTAACTGAAAGCCACTGATTAAAGATAATCAGATAAGTTGACTTCCTGCTGTATGTATATCGCTTATTTTACTTGTATATATTTTTCACATCGAACTCTTCATTCATTACTTCACACTTAAAGTAAGGAATCACGTGGGAAAGAACCGCAAACTTATGGAAGATCGGAATAGGATTTGGTACTTGATGGATGAAGAGAGTTAGCTACCATACTAGGGCTTTGAAAATTTGAAACCCTAGTCCCAGAAAAGAGAAGGCAAATATCATCGTACTAATTAATGACATGCTATAATTCTCGTAATTATTATTGTCACGCCAAATAGTACGTACTTGCTAGCATATGGAAAATTAAAGCCAATTCTGTCCTCAGAGTTCATGTTGGTCTGTGTTCTTGTGAAAGCAGAAGACCTTGGTTTAATTACAATAAAAATCATCACGATTGCCCCGTACGTACGTGTTAGTTTGCAAATATACTGTCATCCCACAAATTTTTCCACCCACTGCTTCAAATACAAGAAACAAAAAAAGGTTCAAAATCATCACAATGAACTCGCAAGCTTCCGAACAAGAAAAGCGTACTCTAGCATACACCAGAAAGAGAAAAGGAGAGAGGGATATGAATCACAAAGCAATAACTAACAATAATCTGCATATAATTACCATGCTTAACTTCCCTCAATTCTGCAGAACAAACTAAAAATCGGTTCAATGCTACAAGTTACAACAATATTATGTAAAGTCTGCTGCTTAAATATTAATAATTTAATTAGATGGCGATGGAATAATGTACTTAACCCATATCATTATATATAGGCAAAACTGAACTGGATCTATCGGACCAACACGCTTGATTCCCCGAGAGAGTAGATGAGTCGTTGTTTTTGGATCTTGTTGGCCACAGAAGCTAGCTAGACCCAATAATGTTCTCGCATGAGTGATGAGTTGGTAGATATATCGAAGCAATAGGTTTTTTCTCTTTTTTGTCTTCTTCCTCTTCTTCTGGAGCCTGTGCTTGTGAAGAATGGTGAAGGTGACATTGGACGACGACGACGGCCATGATCATGATAATGATGATAAAGTAAGAGATGGAAGGCTTGTTGGGGTAATGATGATGACGATGGTCACGGAAGAGAAAGGAAGAAGATGAAGCCATGATGATGATTGAGAAACACACACAAATTGTTGCTTGCCTCTAGCTACACCTCTATATATATCTGTCTCGAGGGAACAAGTCTTAAAGCAAACTTAAATAATGACCCCTCATGGAGTAATTATCAGCTGCGAAGACTGTTCCTTGCACTCCAC
>JANTPZ010006831.1:0-12793 GCA_025593235.1 Vachellia pachyceras | reverse complement strand
TTTTCCACCTTTATTGTTTGTTGGAGTTGGACGACGCTAATTCTAGCTAACTTCTCAACATTAAACCTTTTTTTTTCTTTTCATGGCATATCATTATTGATATAATTTATATTTTGAATCTTTGAATTTGCCTTCCCTGCTACCTGAGACAACTTTTCTTGAATATAATCCTACCACCTAGTTCCGCTTGAAAGTATGGAAGGCGACGTTTGGGTTGAATAACGTAGTGCTTACTCACACACAGTAGTACTATGGATCGTTGGAACCGAATAATGAAAGCTCCGTGGAGAAGTTACAAAAACGTCTCCTTCTGCCATGCCCATGATCTAAACTACAAACTACTATATACTCGTTTCATAAGGCTCATGGAGCTTGATCTCTCGTCTCCTCAGTGGCCTGGAAATGAAAAAACATGTCGACCTATCACTGCAGAAACTTTAGATGTATCTTACTATCTATCTCAGACAAGATGGAGCATTTTGGAGCTCTGAAAAGGTCTCATCTTTAAATGGGAAACATCAGTCTTAATCCTTCCAGAAGAAAGGCTTCATGAGACAGGCAGAGGAAGAAGTGGAACAACATTATGGTCCTTTCCTGTCTTCTTGTCTCTCACCATTATTATTAACACCATCAAACTCTTGCGGGTAATTTGGATTATCAAAAGCCAACTGTGGCGACTGAAACAGAAGATTGTTCGTGGTGGTGTCTAAATCATCCCACACAGGGCTCTCTGGTCCCCAACCTCGTGGAATCGCCTTGTACCAAGCCTCCATGTCTCCCAAAACCACTTTCTCTGCCTCTGAAACAACACCTTCCTCTGCTGCATTACCTCTATCAGTTTCCTGGACCTCGTAATTCTCTTCCTCTGGTTCAGGCTTCTTTGAGGAGGAGGAGGAGGAGGAAGTTGGATTTGGATCTTTGTCGAGAAAGAGGTCTGGGAAATTGAGCCTAGCATTGTGTCCTCTGAGCTTAAAGGCCTGACGATCATAAGCCAGAGCAGCATCTTCTGCAGTGTTAAATGTGCCTAACCAGAGGCGATTTCTACTGTTAGGAAGACGAATCTCAGCCACCCATTTGCCCCAATGGCGTTGTCTCACTCCTCTGTATAGCTTAGAGGTGTGTAATGGCCGAAGCTGCTGCTGCTGATGATGATGGTGATGATCAAGTGCGAAAGACCTGATGGGTTGATGATGATTTGTGGCCGCAGATTGGTAGGGAGAATCATCAAGGGCAAAGGGAAACGTGATACTTGAAGAGGATGACGATGAAGGAGGTGGAGGAACATTGACAGACGCATAGGGATGATATGGGATCTGACTTTGGAGAGTCCTTTCTGATGACATGGAAGCTTCATCATAAACTGACTTCCATTGTTGTCTCTCAAAGCTCGAGTCATCAACACCATTAGTGAATCTGTCCATCTCAGAAACGGAGAGCTTCTGGGTGTTTTACGCGGAGAGAAAGGAGATGGATGAGGAAGAAGCTGATCAAAATGATCAAAGTACAACTCCGAGGACCATGATAAAAAAAACAAGGAATTTTGAAATATGGATTTTGAACTTCTAATTCAGAGAACCAATCCAATCAGTTCAAGAAAAGAATGATAGTACCAAAACTCAAAAAACACTTTGGCTTTGGACTGAACCATCTCCAATCTCAAGTGTTCAGAGAGGACGATTTCTTGTGGGAGGCACAGAGGGGAACCGGGGGGAAGAGATTTATATAATAAAGGTATGAAAAAGAATCTAACAGCAACAACCGTCTGCATTAATAAGAGGTTATGTTGTGGCCACGTCATTATTTCATATACTAGAAGTCATATCATACCAATGAGGTGTTTGACAATACTTCTACATTCCCCAAACATATGTTTAACGATATTTTTTTGTAAAATGAAATAATCTCATTTACATATTTATATCCGTTTGTATAAAAATATTTCTCTCCAAACATGTCCAAAATCACTCACGGGTGCTTTTGTCAAAAAAAAAATTGTATGCGCTTGCTTACCTTGTTTCCTTAGGCTCTGAGAATTAAGTCATTAAATCATCTTCTTTTTTTCTAAACATGTGTGAATGTATGCTAGACAGCTAGTGGTAGGTTTTATAACCTCGTACATTGTCCTCAATCAGAGATATAAAATTACTTATCCAATCCGTCATTTTTTTATTAAATGGATTTCATACCCATGCTTTTAAGTTTGGATGAATAAATAATTATCAAGACCGATTTCGGTACAAATAATTAATTCAATCCGTCATTTTTTAATTAAATTAATTCCCTTCCCCACACCATGATCCCATTACAGGGAACATACATACGAGAAAGAAGAGGTTACTTGTAAGCTTGTTTGGCTACACATAAATGGAAATTTGGAACACTTCGATAAAAAGGAGAAGATAAATGTCTGGAGTTAGCCAAAGAAGTCAACACTTTCGGTGAGTACTATAACAAGGTGCGCGATGTTCATGGTTAAGTCGGTGAAGATAGGTAAGAGTCGGTGCTCTATTTTCAATTATATCGGCACAACAAAAATTTCATCATACATAATTATCATGTGCTTTTTTCTCTTGGAAAAAAAAACTTATAGTCCCTCCTTTGAACTATATATATATATATATAGGTCGACTTCTGTAATCTGAGTCAGTCACCTAAATTTTAAGTATGACATGCCTTAATTTTAAGTATATTTGATTATATGAATTGCTTGTCATCAATTTTTCTTCATAATTCGGGTTTATTCTTTGAATTGCATTGGTGCATCGGCACCTTGATGCATATGGTATGATTTGTATCTGGCTTTTAATTTTGCGAAATAATCAAATATACTGTCAAAAATAAAATATTATTCATTGCATATATGTCTCTTCAGGTTGACTAACCTATCCCACGAAAAAGATTTCAGTTCCTACTTTTTTGTCAGTCAAAAACATTTGACAAAGTGGATCCCTTGGGAAAATGGGAATATATGTACAAGATTCCCGGACACTTTAATGCCACACTCTAAGTCCAATCATTAGTACAGTATTATAAATTTAATATCCTATGTTTCAGGTAAAGTGTATGTTTGATGATGTTTGATCCCTTAAATTTTCAATATTTTGGCTATGATTGATTTGATTGAAGGAGAAAGGAGGGAAGGGTAAGGGATTGAAAGGTGTAAAGTTACTTTGGTTTAGTTAGAGTGGAAAGAAGGAGAAAAATTTTAATGATCTTTTGTTTGGTTCAAAAAGGGAAGGAAGTGAAATTAATAATCAATTTATCATTTTAACCTTATATGTTGATTTATATTTATTTACTTATACAATTTATTTAACTTAGTTTTCTCTCATGAAAATCAATCCCTCCTGCTATTTAATTAATTAATCCCTCGATTATGAAGGATTAGGCAAAGTACCAGAAATCCTCTTGGGTCTCTAGATGGACTGGCATACAAGAGTGGTTGCTTGTGGACAAGTCCCTGTGACATGAAATTTCTCAATGGAAGCATATGGTGAGGTGCTTCAGCATCTTCCATCACCATGACAAGGCTGCCCAGAGAAAAGCCACCACCCAATTCTATGAGCAGAGACTACAGATGAATCAAATAAAGAGTTTGCCTGAGACAAGCTTGAAGCGAAGCAACTGATTTCTTCTGCAGTTTTGTGCAAGGGTAACACAGAAAAGAGTGTTTTTATGCTTACTCATAGAAGGAGGTGGTCATAAGAAAATGCAAGAGAAAGATTAAGTTGCTAACACCCGCAGTAGATGACGAGGAAGATTCCGGCACCGTACTGAGCCATCTTGAGGGACATGGGCATGGCGACATCGAAGTGTGTGGAACGCGGTGAAGGAGTGGAGGAGGACTGTGAGTTGTGAATAATTTGAATTATACATATGCATCATTGTCTACCTTGCGTTTTCAATTGAAAACATGAGTAATTTGAGTCACTCTACAGTTTCCGAACAAGAAGAATAACTATCATAAGCTCTATATTAAGAGAATTGCTTTGAACGAGGGGCCTTGTAAAATTTTTTATGTTTTCCATCTGTGCGTTAGCAAGTCTCACATCGAGATGATTACTTTGAATGAAGGGTTAAACCAGATGTTGAGTTTTTCAACACCAACATCAATGATGTCGAGGAAGAGGTGTGACTACTTTGATATCATTAGTCTACTAAAGATCTCTCTGTATACGCATGTATCATGTATATATCTATGCATCTATCTATTTCCAAGAGTAATTGATAAACTATTATTTAAGAAATATCATGGTCCGATGACTCTGATCTGTGAAGGATAAAGCTTTACTACACAAATAAAGCTATTCAAATGGGAAAACACACCCAAAAGAAATGGATGTATCACGCGTGACTCCTATTCTAGCCTTTTAGTTTTAGTATCCACAGTGATCACTTTGTTGTGGAGATGTTCTCTCTTGAGAGCAATGAACTTGGCAGCTAAATCGTCATAGTCTGGCAACTTCGGATGAACATGTCTGGGATATTCAGGCGGACACGAATACATCCTCACCATCTTCTCCCTCGCAGTTCTTTGCCTCTCCGGTGGCATTGTCACAGCTCTCGCATACGCTTCTGGCTTTCCATTCTCATTCTTTTCCGTTTTCTTACAATCTGGGTACGTGAATACATTATACACTACTCTCCCAGGAACCGAAACTAATTCCTTTCCCTTGTTTGATTCTTCATTCCAAATGGGTTTGGTTATCCCTATGTTTGGATTCACCTGTAACTCCTTCAAACAGTGTCTATTTTCATCGTGAACTGAGCAATAGCAGGGATGGTTCAAGCTGCAGGCATTTACTCGCTCCATTTCAGACGAGTTATGATGCTTCAGTCTCTTGTGCGCATAGCCTGCTTGCGGAACTTCTATGGAAGGATTCTGGTGCTTTAAGCGGTAGCGAGAGCAAGTTCTGTGAGAAGAGGCATTTCTGGATGGCTTGTGATAATATATCAAGCACCCGATATCCATTACGCATTGGTTTTCCAATGATGCTGATCTTCTTCTTGTTCTTTTCTCATGTGTGCTGCCATTCCTCTTTCTGGAGCTCCTCGTGCTTGATTTGTTGCTGTCAGACTCCATTTCATCCACATCACTTTGATGATCATAGTCCAATTGAGTTTTTTCGTCATGAAAAGATCCATTTCTTGATGCAGAAAACTGAGATTCCTCTATGTCATCACCATATGCTACCAATCTTCTTGTGTCCTTTGAACTAGGAATGAGCTCGGAGATGTTCAGTAATTTCTCCATCTTTTGTAAAGGAAACCTCTGAATATAAGGGAGATATTTCTGAACAGTAGAAATTATTGCAGAAGCTTCAGCTACGTTAGTTTCTCGCAGAAAACAAGAGCTATTCGGCTTGAACAACAACTTCTTGACAGGTGAATCAACGCAAACGATTTCTCTCTGGATCTCTTCAACCTCCGAATCACGCATCTCTGCTCCTGCAATTCTAGCATTTATTGGGCCGCCATCTTCCCCTACTTGATACCCTTTGATTTCTCCCTCCTGTACAAAAGGGTTGAATATAAATCTGGCACCAATAAATAAAATAAACATGTTTAAAGGTGAAGATGGATCCAGAGGAGTGAGCCACCTTCTCTGTTTTGTGTCTTTGTCTCTTCAATCTTTTACATTGTAATTTTTCCACAAAATGTAAAGAATCATTTCCTTGTTTGCATCACATATACAGGGGTCTAGCAGAAATGAATTACCTGAATTTGCTGCCAATCAGGGTAGTACTCAATAGCCAAAAGCCCTGGTTGGAGGCAGTGGTCTCTAGCTATTTCATCGACTACTCTGTACTTCACATCATCCAGCACAGACTTCAATGAGAGGCTCTCTATTAACTGTGATTTTAAAACATCATCACTATATATAAACATACACGAATTGATCTATGACTATAAACGCGTCAAATTTGAGGGATTTTGTTTCATCTTCAATTGAAAAACCTGTGTGTTTACAAGATTCCCAGGAAGTAGCTCCACAGCAGTTGTTGCAAACCTCTGGCCATAACGGCGGCCAAAAAGCTTCCTGATGACAAAAAGCTCAGGAAGATCGCCGATCCTCGCAGAAGCAAATATCAAACTCGAAACTGCTTCATTGATGTCGTTTGGACAGTCCCTGTTTCAGGCAAGTTAAAGAAGTTAAAATCATTGCACTGAACAAGAATCGAAGAAGGAATCAGTTTGATCAAAGTCGTACTTGTGCCTTCTGATATAGGAGAGTTGGGTCAGGATAAATTCACAGAAGTGATCTAACAATTCATAAGCTGCTGATAAAGTTTCATCTTTGATTAGATGTTCCACCTGGAGTACACAATGTTCAGTCAGATTCATTGGAAACAGTAAAAATGAACAAAAGATTGAATTTCATGCGATACCCAAACAACACAACCATGAAACAAACCATTATTACTCTTGATGGGAACATTACCTTTTAATTAAAACAGAGGATATGACAGAAGCGGGAGAGAGATATATATAACTAAACGTCAACGATAAACACTTGTATTAACATCGAAGCATCAAATTTTGATATGTAAGAATATAACTATACATATATGTTCATTCGTGTGTCCCATTCATGTGTGATTATTAACATACCCGATTGACAGCAGATTCTTGATGGCCGCACTTGATAAGCTCAGCGACATCTTCCCGTGACTGCCTCACTATTGCCCGCCTCTTGTTGATGAGAAGCTTGAGCCTGCACCGAGCTCTTTTGATCACCTTCTTGCTGAAAC
The DNA here is from genome assembly GCA_025593235.1 of Vachellia pachyceras. Taxonomy (NCBI): domain Eukaryota; kingdom Viridiplantae; phylum Streptophyta; class Magnoliopsida; order Fabales; family Fabaceae; genus Vachellia; species Vachellia pachyceras. Next base: position 6,041 of record JANTPZ010006831.1, on the reverse strand, counting down.
CCAGTTAAACAATCACAGAAGTCATAAGAAGAAGCAGAAGATGGATGAACACGAATGAATCTGCCAAGTTATCAACTTTTGATATAAAAGTTACCATTTTGAAGCCTTTGACCAGCCGAACAAGATGTCCAACATGTCTAAAACTCAGACAACAGAGGTCCGTATGTTCATGGGCTACGACATAAACTAAGGGAAAAGCGATAGGGTTTAAGCTGCTTTTGCAGAGAATGATGTAGCCATGGAGATGATGAGGAGGAAGGTTGAAAATAACTGAAGCGACAGGACAGTTAAGTTGAGAGTTGTGAGGGGAGTGGGGTTGAAAGTGGGTCCCTATGAAGAAGGAGACAGTTGTTGTCTTGTTGAAAACCTCCCCCACTTCACCGGTTCCTTTGTGCACTTGTCATCTTCCTCGGATAAGATTAATCTCACGAAAAAGGGTTGATTAGTTTTTTTAATAAATAAAGAGGTGATTATTTTTTATAAAAAAATAAATTTTGTAAAAAAAAGGTTACCGTTTGATGCCACTGTTTGATTATGAATTTGGTAACAATATCAAATTAATCCCTTTGATTTTCAATTTTCCGAGACTTTTTAAGAAAGCGAACTAAAACCTAAATGGTCCAAAATGGGATTGGAGACAAGGCCAGATTAATGGACGATTTGGTTGTTTTGTGATATACCAAGGTCAATAGATTAATTAGAGTAATTGAATTTGTGGTAATTAAGGGGCTTGAAGTTAGTGATAGCCACTGTGAATCCACTACGTGGTCACTTGTTCAAATAACTAATGATAATTACTGAATTCATTTAATTTTAATTTAATTTTTAGCCACTAAGCTCAACACGACATGGGACCACTCATTGATTAAACTGATTTAATTATAATAAAATATCTTCCATGGAGCTCTATAACATGAAAAAAAAATATTATAATGAAGCTAATTTATTGATACATTTCTAATTCTATTTTTTTCATAATATGAAATTTATTGAACATACATTTGTGCACTATACTAACATATTCCTAAATAAATAAGGAAGAGAGGCAGTTGAACTACACAAAAGAGCTGTGACTTTGTAAAGCCGTCTCCTTTTGGTCAGTCGCATTGGCATATAATGGAAGCGTGACTTCGTCTCTGTTCATTCTCTTTTGTCGGGTAGCCATACAATACTAGAGAAAACAATAGGCTTCATATTGGAGGCGTGGTATTGGTAATTGCTTGTAAAAAAAAAACTGGTAATCTAATCTCTTATCTCTTAACCTTTTCTCTCTGCTATAAAAATGTAATTCTCTGGGTTGGCCACCCAATTCATGTTCCATTCTAAGTTTATCTAAGTGGGGTCCTTAAATCAGGAAATTACTAGAAAACTCGAGCGTGGTTTCAACATATAGTGTCGTCGTTGATTAACAAATGAGAAAGTACAATTATTAGTTCACATTCACTGACAATCATTGACTTCTCTATTGATGCATGTACGCTGTCCTGATCTCCTCTAGATGCACTTAAGGTGGTTGTTGTTATGCTTGTGAGAAAGCTGCATTGGGTTGCCCTGTTTTTTTGGACTATACCTAATTACTTCAAGAGAAATTTACGGGGAGGTTCCAAATAAAGAATTTATTTAATGAATGATCCCAAAAAATAAATATTTATTCTGAGGTCTCATTGACAACATGAAGTCCTTTTATTGACAACATTATACGCTGGATTGACAACACCTCATGTTGTCAATGGGACCTCAGAATAAATATTTTATTTTTTTGGACCATTCATTAAATAAATCCCTTATTTAAGACCTCCCCGTAAATTTCCCTTACTTCAATAGAACTAATGGATTGGATGGGAAACGAGATCTGTCGGAACACAACAGAATCTTTTCAGGTTACAACATAATTTATTCAGATGGATCCCTGCAATACAAGCCTTCCCTGTAACTTTTAGCTCATAAATATCTTGGATACAAGACTGACCAAGTTTAAAAGAATCTTGTTATATCACATGAGTCATCCTAGAGTTCATTGGTATTGCCCGGTAAATATACTTATTTATCTTTAAATGCTTTTTAGAGATATCAAATGTTTAGATTTTAGGAAGTGGAAAAGAACTATTTCTGAATTTGAACGAATAAAAAACATCCGCTATTGTGAAAATGTTGCAGTTTCAGTAAGCCAAAAGTTAGCTTTGAAATTAAAGTTACAATAATCAAATTAGTGCAACCTGGTTGTTATCACTTATCAGTCAAAACTCAAAATATCTCCAAGTTCCATCCGATTAACATGTGAAAATATCATTACGCTGATAGGTATCCCATCATTTGGAAGGAATTAATAGCAGCTTCAAGCTCCATGACAATCTCTGCAAGGTTCTACTCATCTTCTACCTGAGAGGCTTCCACTGAACCTCTTTAACTGACAATTACCAAGATACAAATCTGCCACTGTTTCTGTAAGTAATATATTTAATATAATAGAATGGACAGCATCTCCTTTTATATACAGTTTGGTTCTTTGATAATTAATTTACATGGTAGACCTTACTCATCATATTCAGATTGAAATCGGGCAAATGGAATGGTATTTGTAATTACAGAAGGAATCTGTTGCTCACTATTTTCCTTCGATTCTCTGCACCTACACTTCATGACTCTGCCATTTTAGGATTCCCATATCATCTCACAGATTGCAACTACTTCTGTTACAAGCAATGTATGTGACGGCCCTTTGTGGCTAAAGACGACTTGTTAATTCTCGGTCTGAGAAGCGAGAAGCTCCAATTTCTTGTTTCATTCTACGAATATAACAAGAAAAACATTCATTCTTCTCCATATTCGAAATCTGATGCCACAGCATTAATCTTTTCACCTGGCTGCAAATTGTCCACTGTCAATTTGAAATTGACAAAGACTGGGATTCCTTTCAAACCTATGCCATGGACCACGATCGTGATGGGAACATCCACTCTTACGCCCAAAGGAATCTTCTCTTCCTTCTGATCCTGCAGCAAGTCTTGTTGAGTCTGTGAGTCAGAACTAGTCTGACCTTTCAACCCAACATTAATCATCGAGGTGTTCTTGGGAGGTTGTTGGAAACTTGGGATTTGTCCACTACAGAGTTTGTTAAGAGAATACATTATGATCACCGAACTGTTGTTCCCATATCGAAGGGCGATCTTTTTGTTTGGGTTCTGTGCTTTCAGAACAACGTTGAGTTCGGTGGAGACCTTACTTCCGTTCTGGAGATCGAATTTCTTGACGCTGACGCTATCAACTGTGTAGACAGGAAATTGAGGATTCAATAAGAAGACGAGAAAACCGAGGGTAACGCAGATGACGAGGAGGAGGAGGAGGAAGGAGATGAACCGATAGCAGCAGCAGAAGCACTTCAAGCAACTGTGTCCGCCGGAGTGGTAGTGGTCGTCTTGGTGGTAAAGGGGGGTGTTACGGCGGCCGGGAGGAGCAGTGGGCAAACCGTCAGCGTCTGGACTGGAACAGCGTATCTAGGTGGGGCACCCATGCTGGTGGGTGCCGATGAATTGATTGATGATCAACGATGGTTCTAAAACAGACTACTTCAAACGCAGCTGGCGGCGGATGATGATCCTTTTTCTGGGAATACTAAGAACGCATTCTAAGAATGAAGAAAGTTGAGAGTTTTTTGGCGGCAGAAAAAAAAATCTCCCCTTTCTTTCTCTTCTTAACCAAAGATGTATTTTAATTTTCTTTTTCCTTTACAGGGAACGAGGTAGTTCCTCTGCTTTGGGGGAACTTTTTTTGGGTCAAATGCTTTCGGGAACGTTAATGGTTGAGGATTCTGCGGGTTAGTATCGAGAATGAGGGTCAGTCCGTGTGGGTTGGTGGGTTGGGCGGGTCAGCTCGCCAGCGGCCCGTCAGGTGGTGGGTTGGGATTTTCCAACCTACAACCCGCCAACCTTTTATTTTTTTATAGTAAAAAAAGGAAAAAGAATTTATTTTTTATTTTTTATATAAAAAATAAAAAATAAATTCTTTTTCCTTTTTTTTCTAATTTTTTTCTATAAAATTGCATATTTATGATATTCTCTTTCAAATTCTATGAATAAGTGTTCAATAATTTTCTAAAAATAGAGTTTAATATTACTTTTTTCTTTGCAAAAAAATATTAGGATGAAAAAAATATAAAAAATACATAAAATATATAATTTTTTTTAAAACAAAATAAAAACTGGTTAGACGGGCTGGCCCGCGGGTCCAACCCGTATTACCAGTACTACTGTAGGTTATGAAGTAGGACGGTTGACTAACCAGATTTTATTTCGAGTACTTTTCCTCTCTTTGTTATTTTAAGTACAACCCAATTAGGATAGCATAACAATATTACTACCTATTGTGTTAGTTGAGTATTGTTCGTGCAATTAAGGAAATTAATACTATTTAAAAATATTCATGTTTATAATTTTTCTTAAAATTAATTTACTCCATTCAAAAATTAATACATAATGTAATTATATGTATATATAAATCTTTTAAGTAGGATATTTAACTTTTTTTAATCTTTCCAACAAAAAAATCAACTAGATCTTGTAAGTAAGTTATATCTTAAAAATTATATTGATACGAATCATATGATACGTATTAGAAAATTTCATTTCTTTTTAAATTTTTTGTTCATTTATATTACATGAAAAATCTAAATCTTTATCATTATTTAAATCTTAATTTTTGTTAGGTTATAAAAATTAGGTAGGTTGGGACACAAGGCAGACAATTTTAGGCTTTTAGCTAGTTATCCATTCGGCCTCGTAGTAGGATTTTCACTCAGTTTTAAATTATTATACTAGATAAATTAACTAAAGTTTTATTTTTATTTTATTTTATTTTTGCTTGACATGAGTATTTTCCTACTATAACATCTTGCCCAGTGGAAATATGGTCCTGGCATCAGTTTGCCAGTGACCCATTACCTATCCTTTATATTGGGTCCAACATAGTCTTTTTAACTAAGCTTCCATTTTGGGCTTACATGCTCATTTTTTGTTTCCATGCGTACTCTCAAATTGGACTAGCTCTTGGTGTTGGGCTCGGCCCAAGTTTTTGTGGCCCAACAATAATACCAATTTATATTTGACACTTCCAATTCTACTAATTCCATTATATTCCTGTTAAATGCAAGTCATTAAAATTCTGTTAAATTATGACTACCGTGCAACGCATCAGAACAAGTTCTAGCTTTTTTTTTTTGCCAATACAAAAGAAGTTCTAGTCATAGATATATAACTGTAAAATGGAACATTCCACACATATATAATTGGGCTTCCATAATATGTAATTGAACTTCCACGTTATGTGTAACTGAGCAGATCCCATTTTACAATTAATTTTTTCAATGAGAGATTTTTCTTCAATTCTCCTGTAAATTATTGATTTATTTCATGAGTCCTGGCCAGGGCCAATTTCGAATTCGCTTTTACTTTATGCAAATACTAAAAGAAATATCAGTGACGTCTCAGGCAAATATAAAACCGTGGGAGTTCAGTGGCTGTGAGGCAAAGGTCATATGCTTTACTTAAAACGGCTTTACTAGTTGCAAGTACTAGTTTGGTTAACGTCGTTTTCCTCTCTTCATCCGGTTAGATTCCCGGCGTGCTATTTCCCTCATTCAACTTCAAACCAGTCTGCGCTAGAAACTCACTTTCACCTTTAGCAATTTTTCAAACTAAACTTCCATTCCAAGTTCCCTATATTGCCTCCAACTCATAAGCATATCTCAAAAGCTATTTGAACTGCCTTCTATATGATTGGGATCGAAATCACAGAAGGTACTATATTCTGGGATCATCCAGCATCGAGCTTTGAAGGTAACATCGGATTAACCACTAAATATATATATTCACACATACATAGTCATAACTGAAATTTAATTTGAAACGCTGTTACAACACGCGAACACCCTCTAGACTAGTAATTAGCCGCTTGCTTATTGGTCTCTGCGGGCACAAACTGAAAGAAATGATCTCCCAAAGAAGATGATGAAGTAGCAAGCAAAAAGGGGTGATCCTAAGCACTTC
>JANTPZ010006829.1:0-11755 GCA_025593235.1 Vachellia pachyceras | reverse complement strand
TGCATCTTACACACCCTAAGACATAACTGAATTCATCGAATACTTACATTTCTGCAATTTCATAACCTGATTTCCCATCGATAGATCAACATATCAATGTAATTAAAATGGTTGAAAACCTTACTGTTGTATTTATAAAGCATATATAAACAATCATCTGATGTTGAGTTCTATAAAAATACAGAAGTCTATTCTGATCCTAATTATAAAACTTTGAAAGAATTGATATATATATCTATTAATGTACCTGGCTATAACCCGGAGAACCAAGCAAAAGCGAAGCGCCACATGCCGGAGAAGTGCATTTTTGAAGAGCCTCCTTACCTCTCCTTGCCACAGTCATATCTATTATATATATATGACCAGAAAAATTAAAAAGAGATGTATATGAATGTGGGAAAGAGAGATAAGGAGGATCTTCACATGATACACATAGAAACCAAACTATATTAAAGGAGAGAAAGAGATCGAGTATTCACACACAGGTTATTGTTTGTGTGTGTTTGAGAGAGAGGGGGGGAGAGAGCGGGGGAGTATTGTGCAGGAAAGAGAGAGAACGTGATGTTATTAAAGGAGAGACAGATCGAGTATTCACACACAGCCACAGGTTATTGTTCGTTAGAGAGAGAGAGAGTATTGTGCAGGAAAGAGAGAGAACGTGGTGTTCAATCGGTGGATGTCATAACAACGACCAAAGATGTCGACATTATAAAGTAATCTTGGTATCTCTTCTGATCTGTTAACAAATTTAAAACAAAACAAAAAAAATGGGTATCTGTTTTGTTGATAACAGTTAAAAAATGTCATAACAACGACCAAAGATGTCATAACAACGACCAACGTGAAAGATGGTTTTAATTCAATAAAACAAAAGGTGCTCATAAAAAAAATAATAAACTCCCTTTGACCCATTAGATCTTCTAGTCGTAAGATCTGACTTAGATAATTCAGATCTGATTTTTCTTATTTTTTATTTATATGTAAAATTTATTTAATTAGTATAAAATTTAAAATAAAATTAATCTCTTAAATATTTTTAAATAATAACTTTTTTCAGTGGACCCGACCCATCCGTATTTACATGTCGTTTTTGTCAATGGAAATTTCAGTGGACCCGACCCCATCTTGTTTCTCTCTTTTTTCTTCTTGCCGAAAAGCTGGTAAAAAAAACATAATTTAATCAATACCATTGACCCAAATAAAAAAAACGTAATCTAATTTTGTTGGCTACTACGCGCCAGAAAACATGGTAGGCTCGGAAGGACTGCTCGTTCCCTCATCCATCGAGGAGGAGGACCTACTTGCAAGAAGCTCAAAGAAGATTAGGAACGGGAAATATGGGACTGCACCTCCTCTTCAACAGGAGCAATGGCAGGAACTGGGAGCGGGGAAACAACAATGGCAACAGAGGGGAACGTCCTTCGCGGACATGCTCAAACGGGTTCACATGGTAACCATGCAGAGGAAGGAGAAGAAATGGAAGATGGCGAGTCGGAGGATGGTACGTCTTTGGAAACAAAAGGAGATGACAATAAGGAGGAGGAAACTCTAAAATGCCATATTCTAGAGAACCCAGGGACCAACTTCCCAACATTTCAGTTTTCTCTGAAGATGCAGGAACGCCTATACAGAGCATGGAGTAAGGCGGATATTGTGAAACTCCTGGACCGTAATATTGGGTTTAAAGCGCTAGAGACAAGGCTACAAAATTTGTGGGCGAAGAAAGGAGTGATAAGCTTGATAAACATCGGGTACGGTTACTTTGTTGTCAAGCTATCAAACAGGGATGATTATTTCAATGCTCTAACTGGGGGTCCATGGATGATCTATGATCATTACCTTATAGTGCAGCCGTGGGAACCTAAGTTTAGACCTGATAAGGCAGTTATTGATAAGGTTGCAGTCTGGATAAGAGTTCCTAGGCTGCCGTTGGAATATTATGATGAAGAGGTGCTGACCATTATAGGCAACAGGATAGGAAAAACACTAAAAGTGGACATGAATGCATCCCATCAACTCAGAGGTCACTTTGCACGAGTTTGCGTCCTAGTGGAGCTCGGGAAGCAGCTAATGCCAGGGTTCTCTCTTGATGGCCAAGACTATTATCTGGAGTACGAGGGGTTACATATGCTATGCACGTCATGTGGTGTATATGGCCATAGGAATGAATCATGTCCTGAGAAGAAGAAGAGGGAGGAAATACGAAGAAGGAATGCAGAGATGGAGGAAGAGCAGCCAAACAGAGACGACAATGCGCAGCAGGAGTGTAATGACGAGCAATGGAAGGTGGTGCAGAAGCCACGCTGGCAACGGAGAGGCAGAGACAAACAAGGAGAACCCCTCCGGCCGGCAAGGATGGGATCAAGGTTCAGTGCTTTGGTCCCCACACAAGATGTTGAGTGAGAGGTAGACACGTGTAATGACGAGGTAGCAAAAGAAACGGTTATTTTGGACACAGTGTCGAGGTTTAGAGGACAGCAGAGGAGGGAGGCGAGACGTAAGGAAGTGTGGGTTGGGGAAGGAAGTGGAAAAAAGAATGTCAGCATAGCAGAAGGGACAGAGATGGTGGAGCATAGGGCACAATAGCAGATGGTTATGCAGTCATCCCCCAGTCGTCGTGTCGAGAAAAGGACAAGGGAAAATACGGAGGCTTCAACGAGGTATGGGAAAGGTGTTCTGTTGATCACTATGGGGGAAGCAAATGAGGCAAGGGAGCAAGAGAGCACAGACTTTATGGATGAGCAGAGATATGAGACAAGGAATTTTTGGGCTTCGCCCAGACCTATAGACCCAGGAGAAAAAAGCTTGGAGATAATGGGTTGTGTGCAGGAGGATGAGGGCATAAGTCTAGAGAGCCCAATTCCCAGTGAGTTTGTTGACAACAGTGTTGACAAAGACACAGTAGTTCAGGATACACCACTAGCCATGGGTGTATGAGGGGATGCTGACGTGTAATAAAAGGAATAAAAGTACCTTGTTTTGTTATGGATAAAATATTATATTGAAACACTAGAGGCTCTTGTGGAAGAGGCCTTCTAAGAAACCTGAAGGGAGTTCTTAACAATTCCAAACCCGTAGCCATTATTTTGGCAGATACAAGATGCGAAAATGAATCCAGACTAAGCAATGTTCGTTCGCTGAGCTATGACAGTATGAAGACAGTTCCTAGCGTGGGGAGATCAGGAGGTTTGATGATTGTGTAGAGATTAGGAGATATCAACATATCAGTGGTAGAGGAAGGGCGTCAATTTATACACCTTTGGTGTATAACTGAACATAAAAGAGAATTCATGCTTACACCTATTTATGCTCTGCCTCATTTATCCTTCCGACAGCAGTTGTGGGATCAGTTGAAAGGCTGTCAGTTGGAATAAATATGCCTTGGGCAGTGGTGGGATTTTAATGACATTCTAAGTATGGAAGAAAGAGCTGGAGGTGGGGCTGCTAACGAAACTAGGATGACAAGGTTTGCTGAAAATATATTTGACTGTGGATTGTCATATCCTGGTTCTATAGGGCCGAAGTATACATGGAAAGTCCCTCGCTTAACTGGCTACTCGAGACTTTACCAAAGACTGGATAGAGCTTTGGTGAATTCTTATTTTCTCTCAAAATTCACGAGCTGCTGTGTAAAGGTGTTGCCGCGTACAAGTTTTTTGGATCATAATCCGATTATGTTGAATCTCTGCACAAATGATAGTAGAAGAAGGAGGAATGGTTTTTTCCGTTTTGAAGCAATGTGGCTTACTCATGATAGGTTTGGGGATTTTCTGAAAGAAATATGGAACCAGGAGAACGAATTGAATGCAAAGCTTACGAGGTTTAGAGAAGCTGTTCCTTCTTGGAATAAGGAGATCTTCGGTTTCATTGAAATGAGAATTAGAGGCTTGTTAACAAGACTGAATGGTATTCGGAGATCAAGAGCATACCCTTACTGCTCTTTTTTGTGTCAACTAGAAAAGAGTCTACAGGAGGAACTGGACCACGTGTTGAGATTGGAGGAAATTAAGTGGTTCCAGAAGTCTCGATCGGAGTGGGTAACAAAGGGTGATAGGAATACTAGATACTATCATCTTAAGACCAAAATGAGGAGAAGGGTGAATAGGGTAAATGCTCTAAAGAATGATAATGGACTCTGGGTGGAGGATGAGGAGGTGTTAAAGGTGATGGTGGGGAATTATTTTAAGAGTATGTTTCAGAACGAGGAAAGTAATACGGTGAATCTCCAAACTAAAACTCTATTCCCAAGAGTTGAAATGGGTAAATTGAGAGGCTTGGGAGATGTTCCAACTGAAAGAGAGATACGTGATGCAGTATTCTCGATGGGACCCTACAAAGCTCCCGGTCCAGATGGTTTTCCCCCCATTTTCTTTCAGGCAATCTGGGAAGTTGTTAAAGAGTCAGTTGGTCAGTTTGTTCAAGGTTTTTTCAAGGGTGACAGTTCATTGGAAGATGCTAATAAAACTCTGATAGTTCTTATACCAAAGATAGATCATCCACAAAAGGTGGAGCAGTACAGGCCAATTTCTCTATGTACAGTGAACTACAAGATTATTGCTAAGATAATAGCCCAGAGGATGAAGGGTATAATGGATGAACTCATTTCGCCCTTTCAAGTCAGCTTTATTCTGGGGAGGAGAATTCAAGATAATATAATGGTGGCTCAAGAGATTATGCACACAATGAAGAGAATAAGAGGTAAGAAGGGACTTATGGCAATCAAGATTGACTTACAGAAGGCATACGACAGGATCAACTGGAATTTCTTGAGCCAAGTTCTTGAGGAAGCTGGAATGGAGGATCGCCTAATAAGAAGCATTATGAAGTGTATTTCATCAGTTAAATACAATGTCCTTTGGAATGGAGAAAAGACTGAGTATTTTGCACCACAAAGAGGCTTACGCCAGGGAGATCCGCTATTGCCATTTCTTTTTGTCATGTGCATGGAAAGGCTGTCACATGTTATCAATGACGAGGTGGATGCCGGTCGATGGAGACCAATCAGGATCACTAAACATGGGCCTCTAGTGTCTCATCTGATGTTTGCTGATGATGTGCTGCTTTTTGGGGAAGCTTCAGAGAAGCAGGCGATGTGCATGATGGATTGCCTCAACAGGTTTTGCAGAGCCTCGGGGTAAGGTCAATTTTGATAAATCTTCTATTTACTTCTCTTCTAATGTGCATGTAGCTAGAAGGAAGGAGATAGTTGCAGTGGCTAATTTGAAGATCTCCGGGGAACTTGGGAATTACCTGGGTTTTCCTCTTAGGAACGTCAAGAAACCATCACAGACTTTTGGATATATAGTTGAGAAAGTGAGAACGAGGCTAGGAACATGGAAAGCAAAGGCTCTCTCCTTGGCAGGGAGGATGACGCTTGCTAAATCGTTGCTCAATACTATTCCTTTGTATCCCATGCAGGTTACAAAAATCCCACAGAAAGTTTGCAATGAGGTGGAGAGGCTGCAGAGAAATTTCATCTGGGGGGCGATGGTGGGAATCGTGTGTTCCACCCTGTAGGACCAATATAGTCCTGCAGCCAAAGAATGAAGGAGGTTTGGGTTTCAAAAGTCTAATAGTGATGAACAAAGCCTTTGGAACTAAGTTGGCATGGGAGGTGGTGTCAGGAGCGAAAGGATTATGGGTGGAAGTGTTGAGTGCCAAGTATATGTTCCGCAGCTAATCGGACTTGTTGAATGTTCAGCCAGGGGACTCTAGGCTGTGGAAGTTTATTTGTAAGATACAGGATGGGCAGTCAGTTAATTTTTTCAACGATAAGTGGTTGTTTGTGAATGGAAGAGTTAACGAGATGTGCATCAGGCCTCTGTCACTGGAGGAAGAAAACAGTATGGTGGCGCAATGGGTGGAGAGAGGGGGTTGGGACTTCCAAAGGCTGTCCTATACGGTTAATGCAGATGTGATGGAGCGTCTAGTAAATACCATCCCCCCAGTTGCTCAAGCAGGCCACGACGTTATGACATGGAAAGAAACATCAAACGGACTTTTCACTGTTAAAAGTGCATATAGCATGATTAAGAAAAGAGCTCCTCATTCTCACTGTGACGTGTACAAGAGCATTTAGAGGTGGAAAGGTGCAGAAAGGATAAGGGTATTCCTTTGGAGGATGTGTAGGAATAGGCTACCAACGAAAGAATGGAGAAGTGTTTGGGCAGCAGATTCACCAATATGTGACTATTGTAATAATGATATTGAAGATGTGCTCCATATTATGCGTGACTGTGGCTATGCTAGAAGAATGTGGATTAGAATGATTGATCCTTCTTATACTTCAAGCTTCTTCTCTACGGATCTGCGTAACTGGATTGCTCTCAATCTAAAGAGGCAGGTGGCCGGGGGGAATATACCACATTGGGATCTTATATGGGGAGTAGCAGTTTGGTTATTATGGAAGTGGAGGAATTGTTTCACTTTCGATATTGATTTCACTAAGCCACAAGACCCAGCTGCTGTGGTGTATAGTGTTTGGAGGAAATTTGTGCAAATTGGAGATATGTGCCCAACATCGGAGGGTCCCCAGCAAGGTAGAGTATCACGGTGGTCTCCTCCAATACCGGATTGGGTTAAATGTAGATGGAGCAGTAGCAAGGAAGACAGGTAGGGCGGGTTGTGGAGGAGTTATCTGTGACCATGAGGGGAATTGGTTAGTTGGATTCATGCAGACTATAGGTAGATGCTCTGTGATAGAGGCAGAAGAATGGGGAATGCTCAGAGGTTTAACTCTAGCATGGGACCTTGGTTATAGGAAGGTTGTTGTTGAATCAGATTCCAAAGACCTGGTCGAGGCTTTAAGAAAAACGGTAATAGACAGGACATGCTCTCTGGTTTCTATGCAGATTAAGCAAATGATGAGAAGGGAGTGGGACCTACAGCTGTTCCACATTCCTAGGGAACAAAACAAGTTAGCTGATGTAATGGCGAAGGAAGGTTTGTCAAGATCTTCTGTGATGAGATCTCCTCCTACACAAATGAGGAGTCTGTGCTTCCAATCGTTTGCTGGGGATAAATCCCCCTCTAGTCTTCATTTTTAATTCCTGTTTGGGTTTTATCCCTCTTCTTCTGTAATCAAAAAAATAAAAAATAAAAAAACGTAAGACTATGGGCTAGAAACACGTAATGGGCTATATTTGACATAATGTATCATATTTAACATCCAACAATATTTTAAATATAATTGTATTGTACACAGTAAAAAAAATTTTAATCTTTACCAATTATATTAAGACAAAAATGAAATATATAAATAACTAAATATTGATTTATGAAAGATACAAGTACCCACATATTAATTCATACAATTTGTAATCCAAATTACATAACTAAAGCTATGTAATGGGAATTACCTGATTTGATATAATCTGTTGTAACCTGGATTACATTCAACTACGTTATTACGCTAACAAAACAATATAATCAATAGAATGCATCAGAATTACATGTAATTTTAATTGTGTTCTCTCTTAGTCTATCATTCACCGCCCTACCTGCCTAGTCTCTCTCTCAAACAAAATTAATTGGTTTTTTTCCATCATCTTTCTCCTTTATTTACCTTGCTATTTAAACTATACAAGAACTCGAAAGTGGAGTCATACGTACCTAGAAAATGAGAAATGGGACAAATTGCTATTTCAATACCATAAAAATTGACTTTCAACAGTGATAAAAGTCACCATCATAGTGATTGCCATTGAAAGTATTGGCGGCGATAAAAATAAGTTGCCACTGAAAAGACTGTTAGTAGTGACAAAAAATTGCTGCTGAAAGTACTTTCAACGGTGACTTTTTATTGTTGTCAATACTTTTACAATTATTAAAATAATTACTATGGTGACAACCCTTTCATCCCAGTTGGCTGGCATCATATCACTGACAACTACCACATCGTCACTTGTCCCTACACACCACATGTTGCCATATATATTCCACCTCCCCCCACCACATGTCGCTAACTGACAATTCTATGAGTTTGCCTTCTCTTGGGCATGCGTGAGCTTTTACCAGTTGAGTTGCAATGACTTTGCATACTTTAAATGCATACTTAAATATACACACACACACACATAATATTATGCTACATAATAAATTATAGGCATTTATATATACATTTGTGCATATTTCTATATATACAATATATAATATTATTAGAAACTAAAAATAAATTGAATGATAATTTTAATGTATGTGTTTATTATTTTATATATATTATAGTATTCATTGAATAATAATTTTTATATACTTGTATAATTATTAATTTCATAATTTTAATTTTTAAAAAATATTATTTTGGTAAAAATTTTATAAATAAAATAAATATTAAATTTCTTACCTTTGGTGCCCACTCAAAAAAGTCACCGTTAAAAGTATAGTCTTCAGTGGCAATGGAAAAAGTCACCGCTAAAAGTGTCACCTTTGCCTTGACTTTCGAAAATATGACTTTATGCGGCAACTCACAAAATCTACATTGAAAGGTAAGCTTTTAGCGGTGACTTTTTCTATCACATGTGTCCCATTGTGGGCAGATTGTTCCCACAAGTGCAGGGTCTATGATCTTATCAAGCAAGCCTTTTCTCTTCCATTGCATCGCCCAATCCACCAGGTTCACTTGTTCTCTTGGTAACTGGGGGATTCAGAGGTGCCCTAGCACATAGTGTCTCCAACAAAACCACTCCCAAAAGAGTACATATCAGATTTATCTGTTAATTGCTGCCTCCTGAAGTACTCGGGGTCTAAATACCCAAAACTGCCCTTCACCACCGTGCTGACGTGGCCCTGCCCTATTGGTGCGTCCTTGGAGAGCCCAAAGTCAGATACCTTGGCCATGAAGTTATCGTCGAGGAGGATGTTGGTGGTCTTGACGTCGCGGTGGATGATCCCTTGGGCAGTTACGGTGTGGAGATAGTGAATAGCCCACGAGCCGAGCCGATGCAGATCTCGAGCCTTTGCTTCCATGAGAGAGGAGGACGATTCTTTCCGTAGAGATGATCTCTGAAAGGGCTGTTTGACATGTATTCATAGATCAAGATCATCTCGTCGTTCTCATCGCAATAGATATGTCCCATTCTCTTCATATATTGTAAACGCTCATGCTCACAAAATGATAAATTAACGTTCGAATTCTTATTGGGAGATATGTTCACATTTAGTGTTCAATAATATTTTGCACAAGATTGGTTAGCTAATAAAAATATATTAACCGTCCAATTCTTATTATTACCATGTATTTAAGATAAGATTTTAATAAAATTTTTACTTGTAGTGTCGTTCAAAAAAAATTATAATCAAGTGAATAGAATTCTTAGTAATGAGAAGCACAAATGTAAAGGACTAAGGATCCTATTTCAAACCCCACTAACAAACACAATAATTTTCTGATTCATTTTGCAATTTCGTTTTCAATGAAAGAAGACGTTTGTACAGTAACAATTCTATTTTTTAATGTTAAAATAACATTACTGCTTAGATTATTAATGAAGGCTGATAAGGTTGTTAATGATAATTTATGCAACTACTCCTAGGACCTAGGTTGTTAATGAAATTTGTTTAATTGGAAAGTAGACTCAAAGATATTTTCAATGATAGGTCATTTGTCAAATTTGGAGTTGAAATGAGTAAGATACAGCATTTTGAAGTTCAACCTTTCTAAACCGTTTATAAAGAGTAAACTCATTCGAATGAGCTTTTTTTTCCATTCGAATGAACTTTCTAAACCGAATTTTCCCCCAAACGTGTAGAAAGTCGACTTTCTACACCTTTTGAGGGGACTTTCTAAACCGTTGGGGAAAAATTCGGTTTAAAAAGTTCATTCGAATGGAAAAAAAAAGCTTAATCGAATGAGTTTACTCTTTATAAACGGTTTAGAAAGCTTGAACTTCAAAATGCTGTAACTGCCTCATTTTAGCTCCAAATTTTACAAATGGCCAATCATTGGAAATCTCTTTGAGTCTAGTTTCAAATGTAACAGGTTTCATTTCAATTGAAGATCTGGATTGAGAGATATCATCAAAAAACCAAACATATGTCTGGAATATACGTATTCCTTACCTATGTTTGGTTTTTTTCCAATATCTCTCAAATGAGAAATCATATCATTCTGAAATTTGTTTCATTGGAAAGTAAACTCAAATATATTTCCAATGATAGGTCATTTTTCAAATTTGGAGTTGAAATGAGCAAGTTACAGCATTTTGAAGTTCAAGCTTTCTAAACCGTTTATAAAGAGTAAACTCATTTGAATGAGTTTTTTTTTCCATTTGAATGAACTTTCTAAACCGGATTTTCCCCCAACGGTGTAGAAAGTAGACTTTCTACACCTTTGGAGAGGACTTTCTAAACCGTTGTGGAAAAATTCGATTTAGAAAGTTCATTCGAATGGAAAAAAAGCGCATTCGAATGACCCTACTCTTTATAAACGGTTTAGAAAGCTTGAACTTCAAAATGCTGTAACTTCCTCATTTTAGCTTCAAATTTTACAAATGACCTATCATTGGAAAGACCTTTGAGTCTAGGTTCAAATGAAATAGGTTGCATTTCAATTGAATATCTGGATTGAGAGATATCATTAAAAAACCGAAAATATGTCTGGAATATACGTATTCCTGACCCATGTTTGGTTTTTTTATCATATATCTCAAAATAATAATCCAATGGCTGTGAAACTTATTCCATTCGAAACTAGACTCAAAGAACTTTATCATGATAGGTCATTTGGCAATTTTGAAGCTGAGATGAGAAAGTTACATTATTTTGAACTTTCAGCTTTATAAACCGTTTTTCCCAGTCTCACAATGGGGCTGATTCGATTCAAATAATGAGGCTGATTCGATTCAAATAATGAGGCTAATCGATTCATAATTTATGCTTTCTAAACCGTGCAATAATACGACGGTTTAGAAATACTTAATCGAATTAGATAAGAACTTAATCGAATCCGTCACTTCATTTCCTTTAAACTTGGGTGAAGACGAGCGAGGTTCTGAAGGTTGCTGTTTCAGGGGCAGTGAGGATATTTCCTTTAAATTTGGATAAAGACGCGTGAGGTAGTATTATCTGTCTGGGATTAAAAATTTCGAATCACCTTTCTAGGATTAACTGTTTTTGAGGTATTTTTTCTGTCATTTTCCCAATTCCAAAATTCCTGCTTTCTCATCAATATATTATTTTATATATTAGCATCATCTTTTTGAAATTCCATAATTCAAGTGGTGTTCGGAATTTCCCCTAATAATTCATGGTGTACAATTTTGTTTTGTTTTGCCAATGAAGGGTAATGTTCTTTGTACAAAGGTTATGTTTGCCTTAGTGTCACGGGGCTAGTCTTTCGACCCGCGCGGCACTTAACAACCTTTGCTGGATGTTGCTAAGTAAGCCTAACTTAGATGAAAGGAGGATGCTTGGCTAACTTGAGGAGAAGAGAAAGCTTGAGGCAAGAAAGAACTTGGGAACTTGGAGAATGTGAGAATCGTATTAGTATTTGAGAGAACTCTTGGATGGTTTACAAATGAGGAGGGGAGGAGTATTTATAGGCAAACTTCCACCTCCTTACTATTCCCACCTCCTTAATGGACGGTTGGGATCGAATCGATCCTATGGTTACAATTCATCATCTAGAATTCTCTAAAGAAATATCTAGATATTTACATAGAAAAAAATATTAAAATAATGAGGCTAGAGATGTGTAGACTTCTCTAGAATGTCCTGGCATTCTCTAGCACTCTCAAGGTTGTTCGGGAGTCCTCTGGAG
>JANTPZ010006828.1:0-11051 GCA_025593235.1 Vachellia pachyceras | reverse complement strand
CATTATAGTGGAAAATCAAGTGGAGAAGGAGACATGTGTAGTGAAAAAGAATAGAAAAGCAAGTTTTGATGGCCGGTCATCATCCTCAAACCCCCTTGTGCTTCTTTCTTTTAACATCATCAACAATATGTTCCTTCGCATGCATTTCAATAATTCTTCTTCATCAATCACCACTAATATCCATTTTTTATCCGTACGGTATCCTGGTGTTTTTCTGAATTATAAATATTACCAGGTATATGAACAATTAACCAATTCATATCGAGATTTTACGACGAGAAACCATCAATATGGTACATTCCATTACGGGGTCTTTTTCTATTTTTCATGACATTGGATGTTCAAGCGTAACATCAAATAGAAAGAAGCACCAATTCTTTCTACGTATGTTGAATTTTCGATATTCAAAACCAATATTCACTCGCTGGTGCAGAGTGACGCAAATAAAATACTTGTGCGTGCGGCTCTCTCTTTATATATTTGAATGTACATATACATACACAGACACACACATATATACATACATATATAGGGGGAGGTGGTACCCAAATTCTAAGACTAGCTAGAGTGAAAATCTGTGCCAGATAAATTATTTGCCTTTGGCTCTGTATCTCCATAAATATATGAATCAGTTGCTGTCTTACATCTGTCCTCTCTTGAACTTGATACATAATTCATCACAGGCAAAACGAAGTGTATGCAGCAAAGATATCAGGGATCCACGAGTTACGTGGCTTACCCTGATTAGCTATATTAATACGTAATCAAGTTTAGTCAATTAATATTAATCCCTTCTTAGAATAAGTTGAGTTTAACGTCAATCAATAAATTCAAACTACAACGCTTTATCTGAATCAGGGATATGATACTAGTCATAAACTAATTAGAATTGAGTACTTATTTAGGAGTATTAATTAAGCTCCTGTGTACGTTTTGAGTCATTCACTTTTTTCCTGTCATGTAAAACTAGAAAAAACTTTTGTCGCTTGTGTTTAGAGATTATTTGGTAACCTTAGGTTTGGTTTAAAAACCTGCGTTCTACCCCAAGATTTAGGTTTTGTCTAAATACTCACATTTTTCTTAAACACTATTTTGGATACAAAACCTCGGTTTGAAACCTAGGTTTTGAAAAGCTATTTTCTTGTCAAATCACACCCTCTCTCCTAATAATTTTCTCTTTCCTACGTACTTTTTACTTCGAAATCCGTAAAAGTCAATAACTTCCCAAACACAATCACATTTTAAATCCTAAGTTTTACCTTGAAATCCGTAAATCTATTTTCCAAAATCTATTTTTAAAAATCTAAATTTTATCTCAAAATTCGTAAAAATTATTCTCAAAATACTTCCAAACAAGGCGTTACTCTGTATCTGTAGGTAGTCTGACCTGATTTGCTTAAAATCACAAGTAATAATTTTTCATTCATCATCATCAGCATAATTTTTGTTATTAAAGAAAAAGATAGATAGAACGGCTAATTTTTGCAGGTATACACACATATATATCCATCATAACTTCTTGATGAAGCCACTATTATATATTTATAGTACTTCAATTCAAGCGATTTTTTTCCTTGACGACAGTATCAGAATTTTTATATTCTTCCGGACATTTTTTAAATTTCGTCATAATAAAATATATCTTGGGTTTCGAGAAAATAGAAAAATAATGAAAAATAATGGCAGAAATAAAAGGATAGGCATGAATGTGATGCTATATAATTATAACCAGACAGCTGTTTTGAGGACATTAATTAGGGCAAAAGAAATGGATAAGAGATGCGATAAACCAGCACATATATATATATACATATATTGAGGCGCGCACACAACTTGCTCTGACGTGACTAATCAATTGTAACAGTCGCTGAATATACATCATTCATAAAAAGTATAAATATATCCTAATATTTTTCAAATAAAATTTAATTGATAATTAACAATAATTAATGCATAACTGCTATACGCCAAACAAAAAAGTAATCTCACATTAATACGGTACCAATAAAAGGAAGACAAAACAGTGACCAAAATTAATTGTTACTATTGCAAGAAATGAGGCAGAAAAGAATTGGAGCAATCTCAAAGCCTCTAAGCTGACCATGAAATAATTAAACCACATATATTAATTACATATAATAATAATGATAATGATGAAAGGCTTAAAAATGGTGGGCTGTCAAGATCGAAAACTTGGAAAGCGAGATATCTGTGCAATGATACGGGAGATTTAAGGAAATATAACTATTTATGTGTAATTATTCATAGGTCAACAATGGAAGACGAACCAGTTTTGATGCTTATAGCATAAGTTTAATTCCCATTGGCTCTTTAGGATTAACTCTGTTTTTAAATTACGATCTATGTTATGATGTGAACATGCATGAACCCTTCATATTTTATTGGGGAAAGAAGATCCCCTTTTATAAAACTCATTCGTCTTTTTCAGCCTTTCGGCCTTAACCTTAAAACTTTATTCCTAGCTAGTCCAACCCTCGCCCTTTATAAAACCATAATTAGAAACGTACAAGATTCCAACGGATAGACCAAACGTAACTATAAAAAACTCTTACAGGAACTGGGTATGTCGCAAGCATATATACTATCCCATTTCTTACATTAAAATTGGTCACTATACACTGCTAAACTTATTGTGATATTTTTTTAATACTCATACCATTTCTTTATAACCTCACGGTGATTCCCCACGTATATTATATTCTTAATTTTTTTCTCAAAGAAAGGTAAAAGAATGAAAGAAGAAGAAGGGGTAAAAGTGAAGATGTGTTGAGAAGTAAAGGGAAAGCATGTACAATAAAAAGGAGGAGATAAGAATGATGGAGCATGATTGTGTTGAGAAAAAGTAAAGATCGGGGCTTACAAAGTTAGGATTCAAATTTGCCTATTGCTTGTTTGACTTATTGGTTGTATTTGGGGAGCGTTTGCACTCTTCAAACATACGTTCAACAGTGTTTTTCCAGCAAAACAATGTAATATCCTTCACATATTATATTTACCTCGACTTGCATAAAAGTACTTTTCTACCGCGTTCCCAAACGAGCCCATTAACTGATGAGATGATTTATTTTGTGTGTGTATGTGTGGGTTTGATTCAGCCCTTGCAATTGTGACGATGGAAGAAAACAATCATCATAGTTGCCCAATAATTAACACAAGGTCAAGGGGGACACAATTGAATCACTCACTTTTATATTGTAGGCAGTGAGAATTGAATTCTTCATTCTCCTCTTTTAGCTAACTTCTACGGTATTTGTTTTTGTTATTTAATGTGAAGCTTTAATTTGATTTATTAAATGAGCCATTTTAAAACGCAGTCAATAGCTTCCAAATATGTAAGCTATACACTCCGATTACTTTGATTTGACTTCAACACACTTTGTTTTCCGGTGCTATGATTAAATGGTGTAGTTTAAAAAAAGCAGCAAACAATTGTCACAGATAATGAACTTGATTAATTTTTGTATTTAGGTGGTTTGGGTAATTAGGAGGAGGGATGATGTAGGATGCAGAAAGGGGTAAAATGGGAATGAGGAACGTTGAGGAATGGGAATTTAAATTATCACAGAAAAAGGGAATTTAAATTGGGAAGGCAGACGGAGACGAGTCAAAGTGGAAGACGTCTTTTGTTTGTAATTGTAAATCCAAGTAAGCAACCAACACCATCATCATTATTAGTATTATTATTTTATTTTATTTTTTCGGTTGCCCGTCCGGTTCACCGGAGCTTCGCTTCGACTACGTCCGGACCCGACCCGCGTCGCGTACCTGGCATGGTGGGTGAGTCTCCCAACGGTGGCTGCTGTATACACAAGGCTCGAACCCGAGACATTGCTTAAGCTGGAACAAACCGCTAATATTATTATTATTATTTTATTTTTGTACTACTACTCCCACTATTTCATATTATATCACTACATTTTAAAATAAACAAACATACATGCTTTCACATTCCCATTTCTAAACGCTATCAGGTATCAACACCATGCCCTTCTCAACTATTCATCCCTCCTCAACCGGTAATCGTTCTCGTTCCTTTTCAGTTTTTACAGTTAATGGTTTGTTTGGAAGTCCTTTTTAAAATATCTTTTATAGATTATGAGACAAAACGTAGGTAGGAAAGAGAAAGAAATAAAAAGTATGAAAGAGAAAATTTATTAGAAGAGAGGGTGTGATTGATAAAAAAAAATAGTTTTTTCAAAACCTCGGTTTCAAACCGGAGTTTTGTATCAAAAATAGCTTTTTTGAAAAATGTAAGTAATTGGACAAAATCTATATTTTGATATCAAACTTGTATTTCAAAATGGAAAGCCAAACAAACTCTAAATATAGTGTTTGTTTGGTTGAGTTCAAAATGCATTTTGAATTCAAAAGTCTGGTAGCATTTCTTTTCTTTCAAATGCATTCTTAGAATGCACTTTGAGAATTATGAGTAAAAAACTCTTTCAGACAGAATGAGCCTTTTGTGTCGTATATGGTTCTGGCAAATGATGATTGGTGTGATAGAAAAAAACATGTGCAAACTTGTTAACTTTTACTGATATGTTGTATTTGAAATTCTTATATGACAAGTTGATTTGGGTTTATGATATGAATTTATGAAAATCCTAACTACGAAAAGTTTAGATACAAAGGCATGAGGTTTGCTCTAGAATTGGGGACCATATTTAAGGATGTGGTAGCATTTAGAGATGATATATTTGCACTATTTGCTTTTCAACTCGAGACTTTACTTAAGCTGGAACAAGCCGCTTAACACTTGATCCAACCAACCGTTGGTATAAATATTGTTTGTTATGTTGTGATATATTAGCACATTTCATTAAACCCAACATGTTATTGGGTAATATCAATTAAATGTGCAGCCCAACAACATTCTGACAGAGAGGCCCAAAAGCCTGCTAGAAATGCAAAGCCCACTAGGAGGTTGGGCTTCAATAGCAGATGAGCCTAATGCTAAAAAGGTGAGACGAGGCCTATCCAAGTGACAAGCGGGCGTCATGAGAGGTATGAGCCCAGAATCCTGACCTCATTTATATGGGCCCAAAATCCAAAAAAATGATGATGTTTCAATACTGTTCATAATGGGCAAGGGATCCAAAGATGCAGCTTTCAGCTCGATCACAAAACCAGACAGCCACCAATCATTTGAATCGAATGTCGGTAACGTCCTTTATTTAAAAGAAAATAATAAAAATAAATGGAAGCATCACGTTCAATATTCATAAGTGAGTGTTCATGGATGTGAGCGTGACCAGTGCAGATAGGACAAAGGTCGGAGTAGATAGATATTGCTGTCTACGATGATATACTCACACAGTTACATTCCTAGAATTGTACAGATAAACTGTAAGGATAAACAGCGAGCATTAAGGTACAACCTTCTGCCCAGACGGTTGACTTTTACGGGATAATAGAGAAGTTGAGTATTTATAATTTCTCTCCAGACTAATCTACCTCATGTAAAATCTGATATATATATGATAAAGGGGTACAAATAAGTAAAAAAATTTAATTAATGAATTTAGTGTTTACGATCTGCCTCAAAAAAGTCAAATGGATGGATGTTAGCCTATTTGACTCAATGTTTGTAGGGTTCAAACGCACGTTTAACAGTATTTTTTTCTAAAACAAGATAATCCTCTTCATATATTTAAATCGACTTGCGTAAAAATACTTATATATCGCGTTCACAAACATGCATAGTCAATAAAGGCATGGGAAGGATATGGTATGAAATTTGGGGGGGGGGGTGTTTGGGTCTTTGCCGAAGCAATGAAAGTCACCACCACCGGTATGTTTGCTGCTCATCAATAACCATCATATTCAACCCACATGTACGTGACTCCCTCCACCTCCCCAATACTTTCCAACTTGCTTTAAGAAAACAAGCAAAAGACCAAATCATCCACTACCCCAGGATCACATTTAAATAAACAATCAATGAATAATCATCCACGCTCTGAGGCATTCTTGGATTATATTACTGCTTCGAATCATCTGGTTACGATGATTGAGTCTTGTGCTAGACTGCCAGCTTCTACCATGCATGAATTGTGGGATTTTTTAATCTGTATACATGTTCATATGTGGCTCTAATGATCAGATGAGAGCATGTCCTGCGAGTTTTACAATGGTTTTGATGTGTCCACTTGTTTGGATCTCTTCCCTCTATCCCGCCGCCGCCACCACCACCACGTACCCTGCTGGCCTCCCTTCATTTAATTCCCATCCCTTCCTTCTTACCACTAACTAATAACCGTCACTGTAGCTGTACCTCTTCAAACACCCTCACAATCAACAACCACCGCTTATCCATGAATATTGATGCCTTTCTTCTTTATTGTGTCTGTGTCTGTGTCTGTGTGTGTACAAGCACGCCCGCCCACATATGTCGCTGGTTAATAAAGTGATTATCTATAGCTCTGAGTCATTAATAAGCCATCAAATTTCCAAACTGATTTGACTCTCCCAACTCACGAGGCTCAGTGCTTTTCAGCTAGCATTCAACAGCAAGTTGTCACCACCAATATAATTTCCCACCCCCTCCTTGTGTTCCAACCAACCCCACACGCTCTCTTCTGGATCAGGTTCACGAACCAATATATTGTTCTTCAATTCATGTATATCATACTCACTTAAAAAGCACTTTTAGGTGAGTCAAGGTAAAACTCCTAATACATGCATAAATTTATTTAAAGTAAGCTAATATAAACACTTACTCAGTACCACTAGCAAATCTACTATACGTACATAGGCCTATATATATATATACCATATCCATGATATTATTGTTGTTTTGTTCTTATTGCTGTTTGATTGGGGAAAGCAAAAGGCTAAGAAAGCGCCTCCTCCTCCGGGGCAAACTTAACAGTATATGAATTCTTCCCTGTTCCTTTTGTCACTGTTTTAGAAGATATGTTGACTAACTTTCCCCTAGTCCATCACTCAATATATATATATTCACGTGCAGGGTTTCCTTAAATAATAATTTCAACTTTCTTCAAACATGTTTCATTTTCCACTTTACTTATTGGCCCATCCTTCACTATATCTAAAAGTCCCAATCAACAATTTTGAAAAGGAAAATCGATCAGCACTGTCTTTCCCCTCTCCCATGCTCTGAGAATTGAAATGACAGAAACGCTTTTCCTCTCAAGCTGAGAATCATTACGGATTTTTTTTAGAACGAGAAGTTGCTCATGATAATAAACTCCACCAGCTATTATTAATCATATATATAGAAACAGAACAGAAGATGCAGGTGCGTTGCTTCCCTGGGAGTAGACAAGAACATTATATGATATGACCTTACAGGAGAAACTCTTCTGGTCGCATTACACTGTAACTTTAATTTGAACCACATCATTTCACTCCCTTGGGTTCGATCCATTCCATTAGTTTTACCGTCGCTTGCTGTTGCTTATCAACAACTATATGTGAATCACTGATACTTCAGACTTCTTAACGCAATGACATTGATACGTGCTGATACTTCTTCAGTCCACACACACACAGCATCAAAAGATTATTTTTTATCTTTTTCTATTTTTAACACATTCTAAATTTCTAATCAACGCCCTCAAAGCCAAAACTTCAAGGCAGTTTTTTAAAAAATAAATTTTGTTAAAGATTGAGATATTAATTTTTTAATTAATTTTAACTGCTCGTTTTCCTTAATTCATGTAGTCGTTGATCGTAAAAGGATTACTTTACTTTCTTCTCTCTCCAAGTGTGCGTGTCTCCTTCAATCGTGCATGTTTTCCAAGGCAACTCATCATTCAAACAAACTCTGATAATAATTAATGAGATTTAGGTCCATTAATAAGATAATTTATAATAAGCTCTTACCTACAATGAGAAATGAAATTAAAGAACGTAGTTTAGGAGTGGTTAATAACGAAATCATCAATACCCCTCAGTAAACTCTCTAACATCTGTTTTTATTATATTAATGAACTTAGATAAGATACAACAAACAGACATAATTAATTAAGGTGGCCCAGGTAGCTAGGTAGAAAATTTCCCGACAATGACGACCTAATAAGCTTTCTCGCTAGTACCGATGATGGTCCGAAATATATCCCGAATAGTTTATCTCTTCTTGTCCTAAACTTCAACGACGATATGGTAATTAATTTTTCCATGCCTACCTGCAATCAACTAACCTAAAATTCAATAATTAGACGCCTCTTTACATTTTTTAAATGCAAAAAATAGCCACAACTCGATATTTAATTTGTTTGGCCATTTTCCATTGTATCAGTTTGATTTCGATTATCGCAGGAGGATTAATTAGAAAAAGTGATTTTAAATGAGTAATTTTCTCTCCCCTCGATCGTTGTCCTGCTTCTTTTTTTTTTTTTCACCTTTGAACGAAATCCGGCAAATCTCACTGTTCTGCTCGCATTGTAATTTTCTGCCCTTTTCCTTTAGAGGAATGAGTTGAGGTGACACTTCATTAAATCCCCACACACTCCCTCTTCTCTTGTTACCAGCATGTACATGTAAAGCCACAGATTAAAAAAGCCACTGGTGGCAACTTTATAATTATTTTTACAATCTGTTAAGGGAAATGAGTTACAGATTTAAGATGTTTTTATCTCTGTTTGTATGTAACGTTAAAAAAGATTGTTTTCCAAACACGTGATATGCTTGTTACTCCCTTTAATTTAATCGCCTTTTCTTTGAAGGAGCCGGGTGAGAATTAAATAAAATAAACCATCATTTTCTCAGAAACGATGGATTTAAGTATACCTAATGTGTCAGTGCTTTAATACGAGCAAGAGAAGTCCACTGAGGAAGTAGTGCTGGGAAAATGGGTTCAACCCGCGGGTTGAGCCCGCCAACCCATAGGATGAGGGCGGGCTGGCCCACAGGTTGGCGGGCCAGCCCGCTTTTTTATTTTTTATTTTAATTTTTTTAAAAAATTAAACCTTTTATAGTTTTAATAGGAAGATGATGATGTTTTAAACTTTCAATAGCTTCAAATATTATTTTAAACCTTATTATTTCATCTTAAATGCATACTTACTTTGGAGATTGTTGATTATGTAATATGTTTTTGTATTGTAAACATTGTTGATCATATTTTTTAGAAATGTATTGTATTTTTCTTCCGAAAAATAAAAAAGACTTAGTAAATTTTATGTAAATTTTTTGTATTATTTTTTTAAAAAGAAAATTTCAATAAAATAATAATTAAAAATAAAAATTTAAAATAGAAAAAATAAAAAAAAGTGGCGGCTGACGGGCTAAACAGATTCGGGCTGCCAAAATGACAGCCCGTATAAAAACGGGCCAGCGGGCTGGCGGGTCAGCCCGTTTCCTGGGAGGAAGTGTCCGTTCGCTGTGACACGTCATCCAATGGCAGGTGGGCGGGGAAAAATATAAAAATGACAATGGTAATGATAATAGTAATTTTGTACTGGGGGACCCACAATAAGTTAATTGGTTGCACCATTGATCTTATCAACACGATGGTCCCCATAGGGTTCGTGGATTCACACGCCATGCAGCCAAAAAGCTTCGATTGATTGGTCGCCGTGGGGCCCGGTGTCTGTACCGCGAATCTTACGGTGGGTCCGCACTCACGCCAACATGCTCACAAGTCGACGCGTGGTTGTGTCCAGGGTGGGATCCACCGTGGAATGAGAATATGCTCATCTTGCGACACGTGTTTGTACCAGTACAATGTGGGCCCCGATCTTTTGTGCAAATGCCCAATGGGTTTTCGCAAAGTCGCGAGGAGGGGAGGGAACTCCGCGGTGGCTGGCGCGTGAGGCCCACCTGTCGCGCCAAATATCCTTTTTGATCAGTGCGTTTCAAAAGCGTGGCTAAATCTTAACCGCTCTTTTAAACGGGCTAGCGAGGATGATGATTAAGGAATATGTCAGGTGTGTATGCCTGTATTGTCGGTTCCTCCGGCTTCATCACTTGTGGCCGTTGGATCAGTGTTCTTAACACAGTATTTATCAATTTTGTTAAGATCGTTCATATCTTTTGAATCATAATTGTCGTTGTCTTCATCTTTAAGATTTACGCGCTTCTTAATAATCTTGTTGCACAATACTAAAGGTATACCCTTTTACATTGATTTAATGCATCTAAACTAATACCATGATCGGATGGGACGGACATATTCTTAAATTTAAAATGCGTTTATATAAGTATTTATAAATAATAAATCACCTATCGGATTTCATAACGAAACATGTCTTTTAAGGATACATACACACACGATTTAACTATATCTAGCCATGCATCTTCTTTATCTTGAGCTAAGATACACTATCCCTTTGGGAGAAATGGACTTTACTTCAAAAGTTAATGCTTGTACATGAAGTTTATATGATCCATATGGAATATGATTTCAGAGACTTTTAAAATTTTGCCCATACATTAGTAGTACCAGCCGATGCCTTATTCTCATGACTTATTAATTTAAAGCTCGTTTGAAAATCCGTTTAGAGATACTTTTTTTGGAGTTCGAGATAAACTTTAGATTTTGAAGAATAGATTTTAGGACAATAGCTTTACGGATTTTAAAGTAAAACCTAGTGGCTCGTTTGTTACGTTGGAAACTTGGAATTGATTTTTGTGGAAATGGAGATGGAGATGGAAATGAAGATGAAAATGAATATAAATATAGAAAAAATGAGGGGTTAAAAAATCAATTACATGGAATTGAATACAATTCCATGGATTACATCATGAAATTCATTTCTACCTATTTTGAATTCCACCCCCAATTCCACCCCCAATTCCACCATACCAAACATAGCATAGGTTTTGAAAGGTGATTGTGGTTGGGAAGTTTTTAGCTTTTATGGAGTTTAAGACAAATAAGTAAGTAGGAAATTTGAAAGAGAAAGAAAAAAAGAGGAAAGATAAAATTTATTAGGAGAGAGAGTGTAATTTAGTAAGAAAGTAGCTTTTTAAAACTTATATTTCAAACTTAGACTTTTGTCTTCAAAATAACTTTTGTACAAAGTGTGAGTGCTTGGACAAAACTTAGTTTTTAGTATAAAATC
>JANTPZ010006827.1:0-14336 GCA_025593235.1 Vachellia pachyceras | reverse complement strand
TTTTGTAACATCTTATCCAAACGTCAGTATAATGCAGTCGAACTCAACAGCCTTCTATACAAATAATGTTCCATGCTCTACTCTGCTCATATTGCCTTGTGATATGTAAACAGAAGCAATCAACACATTCATATTTGTATACAAGATTATTACATAAATCTTGGAGACCAACATTATTCAAAGTAATGTTCTAAGGATTATAGGGTAAGTTATAATCTCTTCAGAATGCTTTATTGAGAACCCTCTTGATTGTATTCTGAATATAATGGATTGATCATGGTTGAACAGATCTCTTCCTAAATTGAGCTTTCTACCTCAAAGATTACTCTAAACCAGCATTCTAAGAAATATTGGCATTACAAAGCAAGTACAAAAATTAAATGCAGCAACATTGCCAGTAAAACTTCTTTAACTGCAGAAAAATGAAGAAATATAGCAACAGATTGGCAACATTGCTGCCATATTGACTGAGACAACCCAATTTCTAAGCTAGATCTAGCCAGCAGTTAAGATATGACTAAAAACTGTTATTCTTTAAGAGAAAATGAGTGTATCTGAACACACTTTTTGCCACTGTAGCGTAAAATATGATCAACAGCAGGATTATATAATGCTAACCTGCCTATTGTTAGTTTCCTGGAACTGACTTCATTTTTACTAAGTGGGGGGTTTTCTTGCTAGTTAAACTCACTCTGCTTGTAGGTGATTTTGATCTCTGTTGTGAGCTCTTAACATCTTTATGTCTACCATGCCTGTGCATTCCTGAAGCTTCAGTTGGGGTACTTTTCATGGTTTTAAGTTGAATTTGTCCAACAGAACTTTTCCTTTCAGAACTCCTCAAAGGTTTCTTGACATTTAAGTTCACTTTCTGGACTATTCCAGTTCTATAATTGGCAGAGGTTTTATGCCTTACACTATGAGACTGCTCTTCATCTTCATTGACATCATCAGTGTCACTAGCCACTTCTACTTTGGCATTCGAGGGCTCACATATCTCCCCTTTGTGTTCCTCCCCACTGTTTGAGACAAGCTCTGATTTACCATCAAACTTTTTGCCTTTCGATTCTTGTTGGGTGCTTTTGCCTTGCACCTTAGCTGCATCCCTATCTTCCACAGTGGTATTTATGAGGTGAACATACTGACTCCTCAAATTCATCAATGGATGATTCTCAATCAGAAAACCCCTCTTGTAACCCTCTCTCAAAACCACAGTGTAGGTTCCAATTTTATGTGACAGATAGAATATACCAGGATGTTGAAGCAGTGCTCTCTTAAACCTTGATCTGAGACCTAGGTATTCCCCAAGAAGCAGTAAATTTTCTTTCTCTGTCTTCTTTGGAACTAAAATATGAAGAATTTCATGCAAAACAGAGACGACCCACTTGTCAGATTCGTCACTCTTAGGCAAGAGATGAGACGTATTTTCATACGGAGATATATACGGCAACTTCTGCCAGTCATCCAACCACTTCTTATACTTCTTATCCATTTCAAAGCCAGTAGAGAATTGCAGAGGGAACGGTATCGGCTTTCTTTCCCCATTCATAACCTTCTTCTCCATAATTGAAGTTGCCAGTTCATTGCTCCAACAAACCAGCTCCAAATCATGCTTATTTTCCGAACCAAATGAGTGATCTTTTCTACCTACAATTCGAAAATAATCGGGAAACTCGGGGATTATACTCTGAATAAAGTCCTGTGGAAGACCCAGATCCCATTTCAAGTGTTCAATGATTGTTAACGGGATTTTATGAATTCTTGATATCATCAACAGCTTCAAAAGCCTATCCGCAACCTGTTTCTTGTAACTATCACTCTGATACATTAACTTCTCTTCAGCATCGAGGTTGAGAACTTCGGGAGTGAGCCGGATATGAGGGTGAATCCCAATTCCACCCGGAAGAAATTCCTCAAAGAAAGAAGGATATTGTCGGATAAAATCGATAGGGCGATAAGGGATTTTGAGGCGCTCCCTGTTGTCAGCTATAACCGATATGGGAACAGACTTGGAAGGTTCGCCCTTGACGAAGTTCTTGAGATTGATCAATGGTATGAGGTTCTTCTCCTTCTCGACGGCATGGTCCAAACCCCGATCTCGGACCAATTTGATGGAGCCACCTCCATCCACAAAGTTTCTTAGCTGACTCAGGTGGTGACTATGCTTGGATAAGGAGTGTTCTTTCAGGATAGACTTGTTCTGCGACAAGAGAAAGACGAACCACATTGCACGCAATAATGGCGACTTCCAGTTTCAGCTTACACAAAGGAACGACGGAGTTTGCTGCAGCTTCAGGAAGGTTTAGGTTTTAGGGTTCCCGGATTATCTTTCAACCTTTTCCATTCCACCTATTTCCACTGCGCTTCAATTTATTTGAAAAAAAATTGAAAAAACAGTGACATTGTTATAAATACATTACAAAAATGGATGCTCATACACTTTTAATTTGCTAAACCATAAATACTATATATGAATTGTTGTTGAGAAACTAAAGAGGTATTTAATGTATAAATTGTTACAATGTATGTACAAAGAGTCATATATTCATCCATCTTAATTGTACTATTCATTGTTCAAGACCCTTGAAGATCACTTTTAGAGGCCTATAAATAGGGCTTTGTACATGGCATATAACACACATATAAAAGTGAATAGAATTCCTCTCAAACTCTCTCATTCTTCTCAAAGTTTCTCTTTTCTTGTCTAGTTACTTTTAATTTACAACACGTTATCAATACGATAGTTCTGTCGAAGGTATGTTTCCCTTAGAGTTACTTTAACAATTTATTCTACTTTCTTTTATCATATCTTTTTTCAACTAATCTGGGATAATCTGAGCCGCAATATGAAATTTTGATAACTCTTTTACCGATTGTTTTAAACATTGGGTTTCGTGGCTAAGATTTGAGATTGTAAGAACTTGTCATTTTAATCTCTTTTACAAGTTTTTATAATTTATGGACATTGTCATTTTAATTTGAATCCATATATATTAACTTATTATTTATTTTTGTAAATTCATTTTCTAGAATTAATTTTAATTCTTATTATTGTTTTAGATTGGATAATGTCAAATCTTATCAAGTTAGAATTTGAAGCCCTTAACATATCTGGCAAAAATTATCTATCATGGATATTGGATGCTGAAATCCATTTGGATGCCAAGGGACTTGGAAATGCTATTTTGCTAGAAAATGCTACGTCTAATAAGACAAGGCAAAAGCAATGATATTCCTTCGTCATCATATTCACGAAGGGTTAAAAGCGGAATATTTAACGGTAAAAGATCCGCTGGAACTATGGAATGCCTTGAAAAAAATGTTTGATCATAAGAAAACAGTGATATTGCCTAAGGCCTGATATGATTGGATGCATTTACAATTTCAGAATTTTTAAACTGTAAGTGAGTATAATTATGTAGTTTTTAAAATAAGTTCTCAATTAAAATTGTCTGGTGAGAAAATCAATGAAGAGGACTTACTTGAAAAAACATTTTCAACTTTTCATGCATCCAATATGATTTTATAGCAACAATATCGTGAAAAAGATTTTAAGAAATTTTCAACTTGGTGAAACTTTATCAAGCATCACTCAAAAAGAGTGGCAATAATGCAGAAGCAAAATCTGATGTATCAAGATAATAATATCGAGGCAAATTGTGTACTTAAAGATGATGATCTTGCATGCCTTGATGGATTAGAAGACATTAAGGGTCTTGATAAAATGACGCATTTGGATGTGGAAGATTTCTTTAATAACAATTAATATAATGATGCTTGTATTTTTCAGTAGCATTTATATTTCATGTCTATCTAGTTTCTTTTAAACTTTTCTTACAATGTACTTTTATTTCTTTAATGAAGAATATGGATAATTCTCATCATATGGTTGAAGATATATGTCTGGTAGATAGTGTTACGACACATACGATATTGAAAGACAGAAAGTATTTTTCTCATATAATGATGAGAGATACAAATATAAATACTATAACAGGTAATACAAAAATTATTGAATGCTCCGGAAGAGCTATAATTGTATTACCCAAAGGAACGAAACTTGTTATAAATAATGCATTGTTTTCTACTAAGTCTCAAAAGAAATCTATTAAGCTTTAAAAATATCCAATGCAATGGGTATCATATTGAGACAATTAATGATGGGAATGATGAATATTTGTATATTACAAATATTATATCAGGAAAGAAATGCATCTTATAAAAATTATCAACACTATCTTCTGGTTTGTACTATACAACTATTAGTACAATTGAGACAAAATGGTATAATAAACCAGAAAGATGTTGATAAAGATATATTTACAGTTTGGCATGATCGGTTGGGCCATCCTGAATCATCTATGATGAAAAGAATAATTGAGAATTCACATGGTCATCCATTAAATAAACAGTTGATTCTCAAATTTAAAGATTTTATTTATGCCGCATGTTCTCAAGGCAGGTTGATTATGAGGCCATCAATTACCAAAGTTGGTATTGAATCACCTAAATTTCAAGAACGTATCCGTGGTGATATTTGTGGGCACATTCATCCACCATGTGGACCATTTCGATACTCTATGGTTTTAATAGATGTATCTATAAGATGGTCACATGTGTGCTTACTTTCAACTCGAAATCTAGCATCTCCTAGATTACTTGCTCAAACAATTCAATTAAGGGCACAATTTTCGGACCATGCAATAAAGTCTATTCGTCTTGATAATGCTGCTGAGTTTTCATTTCAAGCATTTAATGATTATTGTATGGCAATTGGGATAGTGATAGAAAAGTCTATTGCTCATGTTCATACTCAAAATGGTTTAACAGAATCTTTGATTAAACGCCTCCAGTTAATTGCTAGACCAATGCTTATGCGAAGTAACTTACCCCAGTCAGCATGGGGATATGCAATTTTGTATGCTGCAGCACTTATTCGCATAAGGCCTATAAGTTATCATACGATATCCCTTTACAATTGGTTTTTGGTCAAGAACCTAATATTTCCCATCTAAAAATTTTTGGTTGTGCTGTGTATGTTCCCATTGCTCCACCACAATGCACAAAGATGGGTCCTCAAATGAGATTGGGAATTTATGTAGGCTTTAAATCTCGTTCAATAATTAAGTATATCGAACCATTAACTAGAGATTCATTTACGGTATGTTATGCCAATTGTCATTTTCATGAGATACTATTCTCATTATTAGGGGGAGAAAATAAGCATCTGGATAAAGATAAAGATAAGGAAAAATAAATTACATGGAATACCTTATCACTTGCTCACTTAGATCCTTGAACAAAACAATAATGTGAGCAAGAAGTTCAGAAAATAATTCATTTGCAAAATCTTGCAATGCAAATGCCAGATGCATTTTTTGATGCCAAAAGGATAACTAAGTCTCATATTCTAGTTGAGAATGCTCCTGTTAGAATTGATGTCCTAACAGGACAAGTGGTTAGTGTAAAGGAAACTAGACCACATTTAAAGTGTGGTAGACCATCTGGTTCCAAAGATAAAAATCCTTGAAAGAGGAAAGTGGCAAATAATAATGATGGTCAGTATAAGGAGGCTACCATTGATAAATCCATTATTGAGGCCCGTGACATAACTAATCAAATGACATTTGAAGAGGTCTAGGTACCTGATAATGATGATGAGATCTCTATAAATTATGTCACTACGGGCAATATATGGAACCGGAAAGATGTTGTCGACGATACATTTTCATGCAATATTGCTATTGAAATAATAAATGAGGATCTTGAACCTAAATCTGTCGAAGAATGTCAACATAGACAAGATTGGCCAAAATGGAAAGAAGCAATTCAATTGGAATTGAATTCACCATCTAAACGTCAAGTTTTTGGACCTGTTGTCTAAATACCTACAGGAGTAAAGCCTATAGGGTATATATGGGTTTTTGTGCGAAAAAGAAATGAGAAAAATGAAGTCGTGAGGTATAAAGCACGACTTGTAGCACAATGTTTTTCTCAAAAACCAGGAAAGATTATGAGGAGACTTATTCTCCTGTGATGGATGCAACTACTTTCAGATATTTAATCAATCTGACAGTGCATCAAAAACTTGACATGCATTTAATGGATGTTGTCACATCATACTTATATGGATCATTGATAGTGAAATTTATATGAAAATTCCTAAAGGCTTCAAATTGCCAAAAAGGCCATGAAGATTCACATGCAAATTATGCAATACATATCCAAAAGTCCCTGTATGGGTTGAAATAGTCCAGACAAATGTGATATAATCGTCTCAGTGACTATTTGATGAAAGAAGGATATCCAAACGATTCCTTATGCCCTTGTGTCTTTATTAAAAGGGATGGATTGGAGTTTGCCATAATTGCTATTTATATTGATGATTTGAATATTATTGGCACTCCTAAAGAGCTTAAATGAAAGATCTCATAAAGACAAAATTTTGTCTTAGTTTACAATCGAGCATTTAACTAATGGAATATTTTTTCATCAATCAAATTATGTTGATAAAATTTTAAAATAATTTTATATGGATAAAGCATATTCATTGACTACACCAATGGTTGTGAGATCACTTGATATTTAAAAGGATCCTTTTCGCCCTCGAGGAAAGAAAGAAGAACTACTTGGTCCAGAAGTACCATATCTTAGTGCCATGGGTGCACTAATGTATCTTTCTAATTCAACTCGGCCTAATATTGCATTTGCTGTTAACTTGTTAGCAAGATTTAGTTCTTCCTCAACTAGAAGGCATTGGAATGGAGTTAAGCATACACTCCAATATCCTCGAAGGACAACAAATATGGGATTATTTTATTCCAATGAATCTGGGTCATATTTGATCGGTTATGCAGATGCATGATTCTTATCAGATCCACACAAAGCTATATCTCAAACTGGATATTTATTTACATACGGAGGTACAACTATATATTGGCGATCAACAAAGCAATCTTTAGCTGCCACATCAGGAAATCATGCAGAAATTATTGCAGCACACGAGCAAGTCAAGAATGTGTCTGGTTAAGATCATTAATTCATTATATCCAGAAGATGTGTGACCTTTTAGAACAAGATATCTCAACAATTTTGTATGAAGATAATACAGCATGCATAGCTCAAATGAATGGAGGATACATCAAAGGGGATAAAATAAAACATATTTCCCCTAAACTATTTTTCACTCATGATCTTGTGAAGAAAGGTGACATAGATATTCAACAAATCAATTCAAGCAACAATCTTACAGATTTATTCACCAAGTCTCTTCCAGGTGTAACTTTTCAAAAGCTTGTCCATCACCTTTTTTCCTTATCTAGGTTTTGTCCCACTGGGTTTTCCTAGAAATGTTTTTAATGAGGCAGCACTGAAAAGTGTATCAATGAATGATATACTCTTTTCTTTAATTGGGTTTTGTCCCATAGAGTTTTTCTAGTTAAAGTTTTTAATGTGGCATATTTATAATGGACATCCAAGGGGGAGTGTTATAAATACATTACAAGAGTGGATGTCCATAGACTCTTAATTTGCTAAGCCATAAATATTATATTTAAATTGTTGTTGAGAAACTAAAGAGGTATTCAATGTATAAATTGTAGTTGTGCTACACATGTTGTAACTGTTGAAAATTATTACACCATCTTAGATTAATGAAATCAAATATGAAACTAAGAAAATAAAGCATAAATTTAAATGTTAAGAATATAATTTTGAGCTGAAAAATAAATTTTTCCACTCAAAATTGATTTGTTCGTTAAAAATTAATCCTTTGTTCTTTTACCATCTACTTAAATTGACCATTTTGATTTATTCTTTTAATGAATTCTAATTTTGATCTATGTACTTATAAATGGTGTTAGCTAAGATTCAAGCCCTTATAAAACTGTATAGACTAACATTTGAATGGAAGAAAATGATAGTTTGAAACTACAAAAAAGTCAAAATTTAAATTCAATCAAACTGTAAAACTCAAATATTAACTTCTACACATCTCTCTCTCATTTCCTATTTTCCAAATTCTTTTGGGAGAATGATAGAAAAAGACAATTGAAATGTAGAAATGATAAATCAAGTGTCCAATAACGATAGGTTTGAAAGAAAGAAAGAAAGGAGCTGTGCTAATGATATGGTGAGCACAAGGAATAACAGTGATGAAGGAGTGGAAGCTGCACTAGACATTGAGCTCATGTTGAAGGAGGCTCGTACGCCTTGTTCTGATGAGAGCAGATCAACAAAGAAGGTAAAGATCAGGGATAAAAATGCTAGCTTGGACCTTAGCATGGAGGAGTGTGGAGAGGAGGAGGTTGTTGAATGTGAACAGCATATGTCATCAGCTGTTCAGCAGAATGGGAATGTATGTTTGGAAGGTTCAGCGGAGGTCCTAGCCTCATCTGAGCCACCTCTTTTCATGTCTGAAGGCCTCCCCGCTGTCACCTCTTCGCGGAAAGTAATCTCGTTCAGGGACAAGCTGTTAGAGCGAGCCACCTCCAGCATCCCTGTGGCTAATAATGGCCAAACTGACTTGACTATCGAAAAGGATGATGTCGTGGTTAACTTAGATGGGTTTATTCCTTCCATTACCTTCTCTAGAAGGATTCAGGCCCTAATGTTCGAGTGCATGAAACATACAGTCATTGTAAAGTTGCTTGGTCATTTTATCCGTCAGGATATCCTCCATTCCAAGATTGTATCGTTATGGAAACCGTCTAGAGGCTTTAAACTCACAGAACTGGAAGGTGGCTGCTATATGGTGAAGCTGGAGAATGATGCTGACTATCAGAATGCGTTGCTTGGAGGGCCCTGGGTTGTGTTGGCTCACTATTTGACAGTTCACCCATGGGACCCGAGTTTGTCGCCTTCTAATCTAGAGGTCAAGCAGGTTTATGGATGGGTAAGGCTCCCTGGATTGCCCTTCCACTATTATCACAAGAGTATCTTGAGAGCCATTGGTGCAGTCATTGGACAAGTCTTGAGAATTGATTATAATACGGAAGGGTTCGATAAAGCTAGATTCGTGAGGTTAGCTGTCTTGCTTGACCTAACCAAGCCGTTGGTTTCCAAGATCAAACTAGATGGGCTAATTCAGCATGTGGAGTATGAGGGTCTACCTACCATTTGTTATTGTTGTGGATGGTATGGACATACTGAAGATTCATGCTCCCGTCAGGTGCCAAGCCCAAAGTCTCCGGCTACATTGGCTGCTGATCATCGCCAAAGAGCAACCTTAGGAAACATCAACGACGACGTAGTGGCGCGTGAAGAGCAGGTCTTCGGGGATTGAATGAAAGTCAATCCTTGGTACGGTTGCCTGAGTAGAGCAGTCAGGAGAGATGAGCATGTTACATCCCATAATAATGGGAAAGGAGGGAACAGATTCAATCCTCCTGCATCTATGGACGACGCATCACAGCAAGGAGAAAGAAATCCTTGGACTAAGGTTGTCGAGCAGCGTGGTTCTGTCAGCAAACCAACGACTTTCACGAAGACCAAGAAGGCAGATCCTAAGCCCAAGTCAATGAGCCACAATGACAGAACGAACACTCCTTCTGTGGACCCGTGTAAAATGACAAACCCTTATGATACTTCCTTTTCTATTTTTGTCTCACGTGCCTATAAGGAATCTTTTCAGGTTACATCATTAGGCCCAAACCATTCAGCTGTCATTTTTTCGCCTTTAACAAGTGAAGGAGCATTGCCTAATCCAGGTGATATACCCCAGTCCTCAAAGCCTACAGTTTCTGCGAGGATAGGGAAGGTTGGATGCCCACCAAAACCCCCTGACAAGTCCAAGCCAAACAAATCCCTCCACCTCAACCCTAATGGCATGTTTAAAGTTTCCAGGCTAAAGACAAAAGATGCTCTTGGTGTTCCGTCTGAGCATCTCAACCAAGCCCTAATAGAAGCGTTGGGACGTTCATTTGACTCTGATGACGACATGACTTTCACCGAAGCTAATGAGCTAGGGTTTGAAGATGATTCAGCCTCAGAAAGTTCTGAGAGAGAATCACATCCTAACCTTTTTTAGAATGAATCACTCCATATTCATTTGGAATGCTAAGGGGCAGCCTTGGGTTCATTTCATCGCATTTTACGATCTTTGCTCCAAGGATACATGCCTCATATTGTCGTCCTCGTGGAGCCTCGCATCTCAGGGAAACAAGCCGACAATGCAAAAAGGAGAACAAACTATCTTAAGTCCCACAGGATTGAAGCGTTAGAAATCACTACATTTTTGGCAACGAAGTCATTTCTGCAATGAGTTTACTCAGAGAAGCATTTGCCTTTGCTGAGCTTTCTTCTCAGGTCTTAGGTTGTTTTTAACTTTCTCCTCCAATGTAGGTTGCTGTTTATTTTTCGCTGTGTCTCGTTAGTTGATTGTAATTTTCCATGAGTTTAATAAAGTTCATCCTTCCATTAAAAAAATATTAACTTCTACAATTATGGGTCAAGGTACAAAAATACTTATTATTTTTACTAAAAGAGTGTTCAATATTATATACTTTTTAGAGATGCAAAAATATCTATGAGCACTTAAAATAAGGATAAAAATGTTAAGATAGTTAAATATAATATGATACCGTTACTTTTTGTGATAGACCTCACTATTTTTCATTTGCATATGTAACTATGTTAATTTATATTTAATGTTCATGACATTTTTACTCTCATTTTAAATATTTATGTGTATTATTGTACCTTAATCAATAAATATATCACTAGCTCATTATAAATCACACTTTGTGTGTATGTGTGTCTAATCATAGTGGATGATGGATCTCCCAATGATCCTCCAATTGTATTAGCATCAATCGAAGGAGATACCTTTGTCATGTCATTTCAAAGGTAGATTGATGTAGGTAATAAATCATATCGTTGAAGTTTTTATTACTAATTCATATTATTTTCTATTGTTAATGTAAAGATGAATTGACATAGATATTAAAAATTAATTAATTGATATATTTATAATTTTTCTTTAAATTAATTTCTTTAACCTATAGATCGATATAATTCAATGATACACATAATCATTTTAGAATATATGTTATAATTAAATAATTATTTAACCTTTTAATTTTTTAAAAGAATCAACTAACTCTTATAATAAGAACTAGATATTGCTCCCCGCGCATTGCGAGGGAAGAATTATCATAGTTAAAAAAATATCATTTTTATTGCTAGGAAAAATTAGCTAGAAGTATGCAAAATGTAATTTTAACATTGCATAAAGAGCATGTTTATATAACACTTCGAGAAAGAGGAACATGATCATCCTTTTCAATTTATGATGATTGAACAATGCTAAAAATCTATTTGTAAACAACATTTATTGTTGTTCTCTTGCCATCAACAACTTTGATGGGGACGTATATCTTAAGACCATCCATGTTTCCAACCTTTGAAAGTATAACATATAACTGATCATTACTGAAGACAAGTGTTGGGAGGTATATTCCAACATGATTAAGCAATTGCTGTTGGTTTTTGTTGATAATTATAACAAAAGATATGGTTAATGTAAACAGTTTTCCAATCATACGAAAAGGGTACATACTCTCTAGAGGATTCATTTACTTATGTTTGAACTTTTCCAAAAATTTCTGTATCCACCTTTTGAACAAGAGATAAACATAAATTCTGCATCCACCTTTATAATAGGGAAAAACTCTGCTATCAGTTAGACTCACAATCCTACATATATTATATAAAAAAAGTTGTAGACAAAGCACTCAAGCAAGAGTTGAATGCATCCACCTTTACTTGTGTTGTAATAGAACTACCACAATATAATATTGTGCATTAACTTTGCAAAGTCTGATGCATACATGGGGGCAACAATAATACTATAAAATATCATCAATTGCATACAACAATAAAAAAAAGTCATCTGCTGAAGCCTAAAGATCCAAAAGAGTACTTGTGACTATACATATCCTAAATAAAACAGT
The DNA here is from genome assembly GCA_025593235.1 of Vachellia pachyceras. Classification (NCBI taxonomy): domain Eukaryota; kingdom Viridiplantae; phylum Streptophyta; class Magnoliopsida; order Fabales; family Fabaceae; genus Vachellia; species Vachellia pachyceras. Next base: position 2,388 of record JANTPZ010006827.1, on the reverse strand, counting down.
AGAATCAGAATCATCAAGTACTGCTTAGGATCTAAAGCATATAAAAAAATATCAAAATACAATTACCCAAGTCATTTACTACAGCCAATATATCCAGAAAAAAAAATTGCATATGCAATAATGCATTAAGGGTGGCTGATTCCACCTTCTAAGCTACATCCATGTGAGCTACGTGTAGGCTGTGAGCTTGCATTCAACTCTTGCTTGAGTGCTTTAATGCAGGCTCCCTGTTGCCCATAAAGCTTACATTTAAGAATTGTATTGCTTCTTCTAAGCTTGTCTTTAGGCGGTGGCTCATCTTTCTCTCTTCTTCAGTTTTTGTTGGCCAACTAGGATGTTTATGGTATTTTGGAGGATCAATTGGTTCCAAGTTTATTCTAACCCACATGTCTTTTCCATTTATAGGCTGCAGCACAGGAGAGCAGCAATCAATATACTTCTCTATAGTCAAACAGGCATCAACATAGTCTTGAGGATCTTGTTGCTTGGCATAAATACAACCAACAATATGCCTGCAAGAAATTACATGCTAATGTAAATATTGATTATGGCAACCATGAAATTGGAAAGTAACATAAACAAATACCTGCATGGAATTCCAATCAATTGCCACCAATTGCATTCACAACTCTCGAGTTTAACATTAACTAAGAACAGGTGAGAGTTACATGATACTTCAAACATATTATTTCCAGCCTCTATCGCTATCCATCTTTTGGACCCTTTAACCTCTTTATCAAGCTTTTTACGAGGTCGAGAACATACTCTTCCCTTGCCTCAATACTTTGATGCTTTGACACGATTTTCTGTAAATCTTGTCATCAAATAAACCCAAATCCAGTCAAGCATACCAATAATTGAAAGTTCTCTTACCTATAACAATCTACCATTGAAAGACTCTGATATGTTATTCATAATCATACCACATTTTCTTCTATGTGATCTCCCTCAACTTCCTTAGCTAGCTTCCAAGCCCTATATGCCTTATTAATTGATTGTTGAGCCATGTAGCCTTCTCTTATTGTCGAGACCACATTTTCCAACTTCATACTTTTGTTCATCTTCACATGTGGTACTATCTTTTCTGCAATCCACTCAGATGTAGCCAACCTTGAAGCAAATGTTACTCACAATAATGCTTTGGGTTGTATTTTTTCAACATATATGTCAATGAGTTACCAACTTTACTAGCAAAGATCAACCAACCCCATTTCTTCTTACATATAACCCGGCATCTATGCTTTTCTTTTCTTAAAAACTTAATATCATATCCGTGAAAAAGGAAATACTCCCTCGCAGCTTTCTTAAACTCTTCAATTGAAATAAATTCCATTCCAAGCTGAAATTCAAACTCTTTAGACATCATAGTTGGATTGTACTTTACATTCCTTGTTAGTTTTTTGTTTTCTTCATCATCTAGTACATAATCTTCATAAAACCCATCATCTTCTAAATTACAAATCATATCTCCAATGTTATCTTCAAATTGCATATACAAAGGAATTATCTTTGAAGATTCAAACTGATTTTTTGAGACATTAAAAGAACTCACATTACCTTACCCAACACCCCCAACTATGTCAGCATCAATAAAATGATGAAGATAATCATCATTTAGCTCAGCTTCGTCATTATCTTCAGCAGACAAAACATCATATATGCTCTCATCCTCACCCCCTGTTTTTGATGCTTCATATCCTCCCATATTTAAACCTAAGCCTAACTGAAGCAAAAAATCAGAAGCAAAGAATGGTACCAACAAATAAGAATCAGAATAGAGAAGAAAGACTTGAAACTAAAATACCCATGCATAAAAGAAGGAAAACGTGCACACATGTGAAATACACAAAGAACCTATCAAATGCCTTTCTCTACTTTGAGAATGAAATAGAGAAACCGATGTTGTAGGGTGAACAGATTTCTTACTCAGTGGATAGAGAATGCGACGCAGCCCTAATAGGTGATCAAAGGTGACTTCTTCATTATATAACTTGCAACAGTGAGGAGTCGGACGTTGCTAGTTGGTGTACGCGCTTGTCAATTTTTTCCCTCCTCCCTCTATTTTAACTTTGTTATTTTCCAGTTGGCCCTCCAATCTGATTTATAAGGTAGAGGGGCTACAAGGGCTTGTTTAAGTGCGTGTTTGACAACCACTTTTAAAATTTAGGTTTGGTTTTAAAATCTAGTTTTTACTTTAAAATTGAGATTTTGTCTAAGTAAAATTTTTTTCCCAAAAGATATTTTGGTTACAAAACCTTAGTTTGAAACCTAAGTTTTCTTTTTTCTACTTTTTCCTCTTTCCTACTTTTTCTCTCTTTCTCTTTCTTACTTTCCTCTTTTCTACCCACTTTTTTGCCTCGGAATCCGTAAAAGCTAATAACTTCCCAA